>VZRE01002146.1:390169-402713 GCA_013396775.1 Cephalopterus ornatus
GCCCAGAGCGGGGCAGGTCGTCCGGGGCCGCGGGATCACCGCCCTTCCCCCGCCGCTCGCTTCCCTCACGGCCCGTGGCGGTCCCGCCCCTCACGGCCCCGGCCCCGCACGGCCCCGCACAGCGCCGTGGCAGGGCCGACACCGCCCCCTGGCGGCGCGCGTGGTCCTCGCTCCCGCAGCCGCCGCGGTCCCGAAGCGGGGCCCGAAGGGAGCGGGGAAAGAGGAGCCCCCAGGGAAGGGATGGATCCCCGGCAGCCAGGCCGAGAGCCCCGGCCGGCCTTCGGAAGAGTTCGTGTGAGCGCGGCGCTGTCCTTCTCAATTCTTCAGGTGGCATTTGGTTATAATGAGATTATCTATGTGGAGACCTCGGGAAAGGTGGGGTGAAGGGGAGTGCAGCAAGGGTGAAAGCAGCGGAAAGACAGGTGAGGAGGAGATTATACAGTGAGATGGAAAATAGGAGGGGTAAGGCTGCACAGGCTGATAGTCACTGGAGATGTTCAAAATTACAGCTATCAGCTTTAAAGACAGTAAGGCTCTCCGGAAAAATTAATTTCTCCCTGGTTTCTAAAGTAATTCCCTAGTGAATGTGTTTGGCACCTGTTGGAAATCAATGATTAAGCAAGAAAGAGTAAGAGACAACCTCCTTACCCCACCCAGTCATTAGTTACTAGCAAATGCCTGGCTACAGAGCGTAATTGCTACTTAAAGGATGTGAAATTTGTGTATCTATATACACACACTATATATAATATTTAGAATTCCACATTAAAAAAATCTCAGAGCTTCTGTCAAGGTTCTTGAGGCATTTATCATGTTCAACACAAAGAAATGCTAATTTCTTTGGAAAGAAATTAGGGACAGATCTAAATATAACTCGAGTTTTTCATGAGCTTTCTTCTAAGTTTTATGTAAAAAAAGAAAGTCATAATACATGTCTACCACATTTGCTTTCGTTTGGTTTGGTTTTTTTCAGGGAGAAAGACCACAAAATAAGTAATCCTAAAAGAAAATAGAAAATATTCACATTAAAGAAATATTTATTTTAAAAATTACTGAGGAGACTGGTAAGGGAATGGAGGACTTAACCTCAGCCTGCATTATACACAGGGAGATCATGATACTAAGTCACTGCAACAAAGAGGGGGAAAAACCCACAAAACCAACTAATAAAAACATTCATATAGTGTCACACAGTCTGAACTAAGAAGACTAATTTAAAGACAATAGAAAAGGTAATTATCATGCAGTATTTCAATAGAGGGAATTATTGCTTCATGTAGAAATATGTTGCAGCTTTTTCATATAGTTTTTGAAATCATACGAAGTTTATTCACTGGTTTAATCATTTGAGAACAGCAAAGTAATGTCATAGCTGAAATCTTCTGCATCTACCAGAAACTGTCTGTAGCGTGTTGCACAGACATGCATATAACATATTAAAGAACTTTGTCCCTTCTAGGATATGTCTCATACACTCAAAATTAGGGAGATACTTATTGTCAAACGCATTGTCTTCTGATATCAAAAGTTTAAAATCATTTAATTCTCACCTCATATTCCAACCTTTGACACCTGAAGTCTTCAACTGAAAAAGGTCTACAGGGAATCTACAGATTTTAAATTTCATAAGCATCAAACCTACAAGGAACACAGAACTAATTATATTTTTGATCTGTTTGTCCACGGGATGCAAAGGTTTTAGATCTGTGTGGTACAGCTAAGAGAGAGTTTAACTAAATTCTTCTCTAGAAGAGAATAAAAGGTTGGCTGTTTTTCTGACTATGCATCTCTGGATGCTTCTGAGGCATCTGTATCTATCTGCTTCTGTTTGGGAAGAACTACGAATTATGAAGGAAAAGTTTTTGCTACTTCTTAATGTTTAATAAGAAAAGAGAATTAATCAAAGGAAGCTTTACACTGAAAGTGCTTGCATAGAAAGTAAAAAAGTCAAGATTGGGTGGTGATAAGAGTATTTAAGAGGTTTTTGTATTCAGTTTCAAGATGATCTGATGTAGCCCACTGTACAAAAACACTGCAGTGTTGTCTACAGTTACTTCAGATAGGGACAGATTTTCAAGAACAGTCAAGGAATTCACTCAAGCTAAGGAAGGCAAGATGGTAGATAAAAAAATCTATGTGTTTGCCTGAACACATGAATCAGCAAGTGCCTGCAATGTCTATTTTAATGTGGATTTTTTTTGTACACTCAGCTTACTCCCATCTCCATCCTTAAGGCACACAATTGTTCCTTAGTGGGTGTAGTTTGTATCATAAACCAGCTGAAAATACAGTTGTCTTGGAGCTGTGCTGAAGTACAGCTTACATAAGCCAGTAGTTTGCACCTAGACATTGCATTTTGGGAAGCTCTTAAAATTAAGTATTCTGCTGGAAGCCAAAAGTGGTGCTCCTGTACCAATTGGCTGATGAAGTGTGAAAACTGACATCTTTTCCTGTGTCATGAACATCTAATTTGCAAGACAGGGAAAGCAGTAGGGAAAAAGTTGTGATTTCTTTGAGTATGCAGTGACAGCAAATCATAATTTTAGAACTGATGAGACTTATGCAAAGCTATTGATGAGAAAATGTTTTGCTAGGTAATTCTTAAAGAAGTGATTTTTTTAAAGTCTTAGTGGTTATTGCGTCTGTGCTGTTGTATCCTGAACATGATATTATATAACAACAACAATAGATAAAGAAGGATATAATTTATTTATACAAATATGTACTTGTTGCTAAGCTTCACTCACATTTTGGCAAGACAATCCCAAGTTATATTTTACCTGTAAAACTGTAATTAAGCTTTTAGGCTGGGGAAAAAAAGTGCAAGTTCAAAATAGTATAAAGCAAATATTGTTATCTTTCTTTAAAAACATAGTGTGCATGTTTTCAAATTTTGTTAAATTTTTAAAAATATTTATACTCCTTGATTCAATGTCTCCTAGTTTTTTAATTAATTCTTGTTTTGTCTTGCCTTCTACTTCTTTGAGCAAACCTCATTATACTTGCACATCATATTTTCCAGGTAGTATAAATGTTATATCTTCTCTAACTTAACAAGAGACACTTTTGTGATGTGCCTTCATCTTAATGATGTTCTTGTTCCAGCTGAAGTCATTGATGAATTCTTTTCACTGTCTGATAGTACTTTAATTGGGTTTAATAATTAGAATACTGTGGTAATAGAAGATTCCTGCCAATTCTTCGCTCTGAGGAATAATCCTTTATTTTAGCAGTATTGTTTGCCCAAACAGATATGCCAATTAAGTATGAGAAATGGTAAAATCAGGACCTCGGTTAGGTCATGTTTAATCCGATTTCACAGCCACTGCTTACTATATAGACACAGGCCCAAACCCTTGGAGTAGGATGTACTGATTTCTATTTGGAAATAGAATATTTTGGAAACTAGACTGCAAAAAGCCACCCAAAAGTTAGCAAGCACCAGAATTAGGGTTAGTGGTCCCGGTGCAGTTTAATATCCTTTGGTGCAAATGTTGTGATCATGTGAGATGCTGTAGGACTGTGGCTCTGCTCACTGCATGGGATAATCCCTGTGAATGAGACTGCTTTCCTTACTGGGAGCTCTTCTTTTCACCTTCCTCATGGCATTTTACTATCACCCACCTCCTTGTTCTCCAAGCTGTAGCAAGGTGTTTTGGCACTCATTGTCTCCTCTTCTCTCTCCTTACCCTACACTCATTGTCTCCTCTTCTCTCTCCTTACCCTACCTGGATCTTCCTAGTTACTTGCTACCATCTTTTGCTCACCAGTTGCCATGGTGAGCACAGGAGACCTGAGAGGACTACTGGACATTCTTGTCAGAACAGTTGTGGCTTTTCTTGCCACCAGTGGGGGGTACTTATTTTATTACCCCTACTATGGATTTGCTTTACCCATTGCTTCCTCTCCTGCAGGCTCAGCTCTTCCCACTGTGCGTTCAACCAACAGTTTCCTTCACCCTACAGCTGCACACAGCGATGGGTCACTGCAGGAGAGAGCCCATGGCTCTGCTGCTTCACTGTGACGGTGATACAGCACAGCTGCCCCACAGCTGCAAAGAGACTGAATGAAGCCCGGGTTAGGTAAAGCCTGGAATGAAAAGGGGAGTAAAATCGGAGATAGAGAGCTTCTGTAAACAAATTTTGCAGAGGTATAGCAGTTAACAACAATTGAACCAAATTTAGTAGACAGGAAAGAGCACGTTCCTGATAAGGAAGCAATTCTTCTACCAAATTTAGCATCAATTGTAAAAGAAGGTGACATTAGAATTTTTCTAAGGGACAATGGTAAAATGTCACATGTTGTTTCAGTTTTGTAAAAAAATCATTTTTTTCCTAACCTGATTTTCAAGGGTAGATGTTTGCCAAGAATGCGTCTCCCTTACATAAAGACTCACAACATGAGTCATACACACACCTTGACGTTTTTGGCCAATGTGACTGAAGTTCAAGAAAATAAGATTTTCTGTGGACAACTTCAGGTAACCCCAGAAGTCATGCTACAACCTAGGCAGAGTTTATTCACTTGTGCAACCACTGAAGCTTTCTCAAGTTGCCCATGTTTAGTTTCTAGTTGCTTAGTTTGGGGGAGGGAAAAGAAGGCATGTTGTTTATGTTCTAACAGAAATTGTCTTGAGGATTTGAGGGAGTCTTAAAGACGAATTCTTTTTCAAGTCTAATGATACTTAATAATAATGAGTCTTGTTTAAGGTAGGTGGTAATTCCACTTATGAGGACATTTTGCTAAGACTGTCTTTTTCACAGAGCTCTTTTTAGCTCCTCTGATCATCACTTTTAGTTTTAGTTCAGCTGTGACACATGCATAGAAATCTAATCGTAGTTGTTGCTACCTTTCAGGCTTTGTGACCTTACTCGTTCACTGCTATGAATAGTATGATCCAACAGATGTATGCCACTTCCTCCATTCTTTGGTAATCACTTACCAAGAGGTTCAATTTCATGCCTCAGGCTGTAAAATGTCACAGCCCTTCACATCCTTGCTAGCTCCAAGGATATATTCCCTGTTAGAAATGCAATGGCAGTATGGTGCCCACACACTTACATACAATTTTTTGGGATTATTTGGATTATCATGATCTGTGCAGCTGACGGGGAAGCAGCATTAGTGTTAAATGATACCTATTAGCCAGGAATTATTCTTACTGAGAATAGAAAGCATTCTGGTAATATCCCAGTTCAAAAGCTACTCTTATGGTCTCTAATCTTGCCACCTCAGAAGCAAATTTCTACCAATGTCAGCAGGAGTCATATTCATATCTACTTTGCAGTTAAAGACTTTGGAGGAAATCTGGACAGTATACCAAGAATGGAATTTAGGCTCTTCTACCTGTTAATCAGACATACAATCTTCCTCCTGACATGCACTCCCTTGAAAGATTTTGCACTGCTTAACTGGTTTTTGGTCATAAACAAGTTAATCAAGTGCATCCTGGACCACTGATGTGATGTGCACTAGCCTGACCAACGGGAGAAGAGAACTCATTTAAATTCAGGGAGCTACTGACAATGATGTGAGGGGAAGTATCAAACAATCTAATAGCAGTGGATCTGTAGGGGGAGAGCACTGGTGATGAGAGCCTGATATCACTGATAGGCACTCTGGGGGTAAAGGTCCAGTCCCATGGATAGAATAGCTTCACATTGGAGTACAGAACAACGTCTCTTGGTTTCAACTGAGAAGTCAGTTTGCACTTAGAAACTGCTCTGTGATGAGAACCAAGTAGAGAAGTTAGGATGATCCGGAGATTTGCTTCAAAACTGCACCTTGATCCAAACAAAAATGCTAAACCAGATGCTCCCCGGGTAAGTAAGTGTTAGAAGTACACTGCTACCTTTAGACGGCCTCCCAAAGAAAGAGTGTAAAGAGCTGTACCCACATTTGCCTCATTTCAAAGAAAGCTGATCTCATATGAAAAAAGTCAAAACAGCGTTTCCCAGCAATATTTTTAACACCTTTTACACTGGCTTAAAGTGGTAGTATATGTGAACAGAAAACTTGTAAAGTCTTCCTTTTTATACTGGAACTAAAGTTATAGGCAACTTTGGCCTACTCCTCGATACCACTTCCAAACACAAGGTTACATGTAGCTAGATAAACGTTTTTAGCAAGTTTTCAAATTCGTCTATGTCTGGTTATTTCTCATGCATGCAAATTTGGCTCATCCCTCTTAATTCATTAGAAAAAATCGCCTCAAAATAATAAAAAAACCGCCAATATGATTATGAGCACAATGTAATCCTCAAAATAACTCGAATTCCTCTGGTATTAATTGAAAAGGATTTTAAGAAGATTAAAAATATTTTCCATCAGGGATGAAGTATATTTAATCTTTTATTGCAAAAGCTCATGTTCCTTAACATCAGGTTAGAAGATTATCTAAGGACATGGAAAAGAAAGCCTAATGACTAATCTAAGTAAACTTATTTTACTAAAATTTGCCACTAGAGCGACTAGAAATAAAACAAATTGAATTTAAATTACCTATTGGTCCAAATACTTAAATCCCCTTGATTGGAATGGAAAGCAAAAGGTAAAAAACATACCAGAGCTCACAGATGCTCTGAGATTGTATTTCACAAAATGCAGAAAAAGAGAGTGAATTGCAAATTGAGCAAAATAAAAAAGAAACAAAGCAAAAAAATCCCCTAATCACTCATGCAGGCAAGATAGGTGATCTCATAAAGCTGGATTCTAACTGCAACATTAATAGGGAAAAATCTCTTCATGTTACATAACTATGGAAAGATTAGCAATCCTTATGAAAAATCAATGCTTTGAGTTGTTGTTTTTTCTATGTATCTAATAATCTTTTTTAAATAATCAAAATTTTCAGAGGAAGGGGCCCTCTTTGTACAGCTATTTAAGATCTCCAGGTAAAATAGTATATTTCATTATATAAGTAGATTATTGTGAAGTGTTGCCCATTAAAGCTTGTCAGGCTTGTATCTCTAAAACTGATTAATAAATATCAGAATCCAAGTATTTAAAAAATTATGTCAAAGTCTGAGGTTGTAAAACACGCTACTTCCAACTCCACAACTGGTTTTACAGTTGGAATTCTCCTTTCCACCATTAAATTCCATACTCATGTCAATCAACTGACATGGAAAGTAACTCAAACTGTAATGCACAGACCGAGACCAAGCATAAACTCTTCTTCCTGTACTCAGCTGCCTGCATCCCATTTCGGTTCTGTTTTGACTCTTTAGGTATTTAATTCGTGAAAGAGGAAGGAATACACTGGAAAGACGGCAACTACAGAAGCTCGTCATTCACGGGGGAAAGGTTCATGGTAGGTTGATTCCATTACATACAGTGCTATACAGTATTACATGGGAAAGAACAAACAAATCGGAGTAAAGGTTGATTGTTTTACTGCTATTTTCAGCCATTTGAATAGTGTTTCTAAGCAATAGCAATTATGTTAGACTGTTTTTTGCACTTTTAGATGTAGAAGTTTGAGCAGCTGAGAGCAGAACAAAAGCAACAGAAATGTGTAGGGATATATGCAAGTATTCCCCCATAAATGCAGGACCTGCTAAAACAGGAGTAGCTGTCTTGTCTGAATCTGAAAAACTGCAGGTACAGAGTAATTTACCACATGTACAAAAAAAAACCAAACAGCAAAACTGTAATGGGCAAGAATAAAATGGCTTGATTCTGTATTTCTGTGTGCCATGCCACTTCAAATCACTGAAGTCAACAGAAAGAAAAGCTTTTTGGGGCTACTGGATCTAAAACATAATAAAAAAACCTACTTGAGTTATAAAAATTTCCCCAAGTATGTAGAATAGATTAGCAACATCATAACTACAGTAAATTTCTTTTTGTTTTTTTTGTTTGTTTTGTTAGAGTTGATACCTAAACATACAATGACATTTGAAGAATCAAGTTGTAAAAGGTAAGATTAGAAGCCACACTGATTTTCTGAGATGGTGGTCAAATGAATAGGGAAAGGAAAAACCTGTTTACCTTACAAGAACACTTTAACATAATGGCAGCATATAGATATTATTAAATTGCACTTACATCCATGTAACTTTACACTTCCAGAGCAGCAAAGCCTGTTATTTTATCTTTCTTGCAAGTATTTTTCCAATTTGTCTTTCATAATCCATGTAAATTTTTTTCTAGTCTATTCTACTTATTTATTTCTGTCTGCAGAATTTTATATTCAGTTCAGTGAAACATGTAAAATATAATATTATGACAACTGCAAAAGAATATTAAAAGCCTAAAATTTATCAGACTCAGGATAAGCATTACGTTTTTGTTCGATTAAATGAAACACAGTAGGGGGAAATCTAGAGGAAAAGCCAATCAAGGCTGTCACACTAAATTAAAGTAAATGAGGAGTCTGATAAATTTCCCTTCACTCACCCCACTGGAGATCTATTATATTTCCATGTGACATGTATCTATGTGTTTTGTTGGAGGACTATGCTTTTATAAAAAATAAAGGAGTCAGATTTCTCAGTAGACCTATTTAGTACTTCCTATTAATAACCACATTATCAGATTTAACGAAGTATTGTACTATAATTCTCCCATTTGCTAGGGACATTTATTAAAGTACTGATCAGCTTTACAGTTTCACTCAGATGCTACTACATTCTCTAGTACCTTTCTAAATCTGACACTTTGAACAGTATCCTTC
Organism: Cephalopterus ornatus; assembly: GCA_013396775.1. Taxonomy (NCBI): domain Eukaryota; kingdom Metazoa; phylum Chordata; class Aves; order Passeriformes; family Cotingidae; genus Cephalopterus; species Cephalopterus ornatus. Next base: position 398,847 of record VZRE01002146.1, read on the forward strand.
ATGTTTTAGTTGTGACAAGTTCCATCAGCAAGGGAACTTCTATGCAGCAGTTTCCAGTAAGCTTTCCCCCCTTTGGGACAGGTAAGACAAAATGTACACAAATGCCTTTATAGATAAAGCTAAACTTTATAAATAAAGCTGAACTCTGAAGAGAGACAGAAAACAAGCCAGTCTTACGCAGCAACTTTCTGCCAATAACCTATGTCATGCTGATGTTTACTTTTGGAAAATAAGGTATTTTTAAACTAAGCTGTAAAATCTAATTATGTCTTCAAATTTGAAAGAAAGCACTAATTGCCCTGATACATTTTGAGCTAGAAATCATCCCTAATATTGTTATTATTCTGCAAGGATGGACTGAATGAAGATGCTTTCGTTGTGGAGTAGCAATCTACCACTTTGGAAGCGTGGTCTAGTATACAGACCATTGAAGTCTCCCAGTCTCCTCTGGATCATCCATTGCTGAGGGTTGGGAAAATGTGAAATAGGGAACAAATGAGCAACTCAGAAAGGAGTAGAGCAGCTCAGCTTGATAGATTCATAGGAAACTGTGTAACCCTCACTCACCCACGCCATTATCCAACCCCCAGAGCCCCTCCAAGTCCATCAGAGCCCCCAGTACCCTGCAGTGCTCCTGACAGACCCCAGCACTACCCAGGACCTCCCCAGGGAATCTTGTACTCCCTAAAGCTCCCATACACTCTCCCAGTGCCTCCAGAACCTCTGAGGGCACTCCCAACTGTCTTTGAGCCCTGCAGTACCCTGAGTACCCACCCCGCGATGACTACAGGGGTTAAAGGGGTAGTGGATACCAGCGTAGCCATTATGTGGAGGAAAGGGGGACAGAGACAAGAGGAGGTGAGCAAGAGTATTGTTAGGGCAAGCAGAAACAAAGTAGGAGGTAGAGACAAAGGGCAGAGAGAATGGTGAAAATTGGGATGGGCTGAGAAGTCACAGCCAGAAGGGAGATGTGCCCAACTAACCCAACAAAGGGAATGTTGTGGGAAAAGATGGAAATGCCTTATCAGAGAAATACACCCCCCCCCCTTTGAATAAATGCAAAACTTCTCAGAAACAAGTAATTTCCTTCTGCATTTTTCACATGACACTGACCATAACTTTTTTACTCCTTAAATGACCACCATAATGTGCTTCTAAGCACTGTTAAATCTCTCAGGTGGTTTCCTCCAAGTCATTGACTATGTCAGAGCTCTTGGCTTTTTGATTGTTCTAATTTAGGCTCAGGGTGTAGAGAATCCATTCACAAGCTCATAAGAAAATCACTGTGTACATCTTCATAAGTTACAGATTTTTATTTTTAATACAGATGTATTCCATGCAGCAAGACAGAAATCAATTTTTTAGTAACATCCTAAGAGCCATTTTTATGAAATTGAGAGCAGGAAGTAAGTAATGTTTCATCAGGTACACACTCTGACGAGGATATATTAGTGCTCATATTTCCATGAAAGGATCTTAACATGCTGGTAGGACAACTAGCATTATTATCTACAGAGAGAAGATAATAGAAGTAAAAAAGGTAGCTTGTCTTTTCCAAGGTCAGTGAATCAATCAGTGAAATAGCAGTCTGTTGTCAGGCCCTTGTATTACTCATAAAATCATCCTTGTCTTTTTGTGCCTGGAGAATTCTTTTCCTCCTTTCTCCTCCCAATCCATTTTTCCTCCCTGTTTTTCTCTCTTGCTTTTTTTTCAGTTTATCTTTCCTCACTTAACCTCTGACTTTCTCTGATGCTAAAAAAAAGGACAAAAGGCAAGAGCCTACAGGAACCAGCACAGTCAGACTCTTGTCTTTGTCCAGCACTGCCTTTTAATTTGTGGGAGAGAACAGCAGGAGAGATCATTTCATGCTGTGTATATTGCTGACATGCGGTGTCAGGAAAAACAGTTGCACTCCTGACTTCCTTTGAGTGGCTCCCTTGGCCAGGACGCTGTTCCCTTAATGAAGCAGCCACGCAGTGCTAGGGCAGCCCAGCAGCCTTTGTTGTAATATTCAAACCCTGTATGTGTGGCATATATTTTTTACCAGCTGTACCAGTAATCCTGTTACATGTGTTGAATTTTTAGGTTTTAAATTATCAGAATAAAAAATAGCTCAATCTTTCTCATTTATTTGCCTAAGTCCTATTTTTGTCACAACTGTCTTATTTTAAGTATAAATGTCCCAGATTTCGGTTTTTTTTAACTGAAGGAGGAGGTATAATGTAGAAGACACAACAATTAAAACTATGTAAAATACACTTTCATGTCTCTGAATGTTTCTTTATTCTTTCATCTGTTCTGACTTTAAATTCCCCAAATCAAGATATGAAGAACATGAAAGGCTTGGGCTATTCTGCCTTTCACATCATTAAAATGTAGTGCTGTTCTTAGGATAAGCTTTGTTGCTGTCTGATAAATATTCATAAAAGTCAATGAATGCAATTCAGCAGAGTTCTGTAATCTCACAAAATAACTATGTCTAAAAAATCCCATCAGCTCTGCTAAAATTGCCTTTACTTTTATAGTTTTCTCAGCTAAAATAAAACACACTACTAAGAATTAAGCATTATATTGCTATATGTTACAGGCACAGAATTATCAGAAACTCTTCTAGGGTTGTGTTTTTTATTCTGTATGATAACAGTACTGTTGCAGAAGGTGATAGATGTTGAAGCAACAGCAGAAAAGTAAGGAGCAGTGTACGGTCCTTAAGGACTGCAGGTCTGTGCCCTGCCTACACTCAGGGAGGATTAAACAATGTGAGAGGGTGTTTGGTTTAGGTTGGATGGGTATAATTTGCATAAAGCAAACTTAAGCAAGATACAAAGATTTGAATTCAACTAAAATGCATTTTATTGCAGACATCGTCAAATAATATTCCTTTAAGTCTTTATTTTAAAGCACCCAAAAAAAAGTGAACCACAAGAGTAGCTAAGGATAAATTGACCCTACAGTGATTCCTGACACTGTGTGTTGGGGTTGAGCTGCGGTGACTTAGCCTGTGAACGTTTGATTACTTTTAAAACAGTTTTCCAATTGGGGTGGTTCTCCCAGCACACATTTGTCTGCATTCCAGCTCTCACTGCCATCAAATTTTGTCAGGCTGTATCTTTGTACCTACATTGATTATGAGTTTGGCATTTGACTCACTCTTTTTTCCAGACCTGTTTAATGGCAGAGATATTTTCAGGGCAAACTGCATTTGCAGACAGAATGAAATTATGTAACAGGAGAAAAGGTTGTAGTGCTGTTCAGTAAATGACCACAGAAGTACATCTGACATGAGCATTACTACTGGTGCTTCTCCTCCAGTTCAGTAAGGGCTGAAAAAAGAATAATTTGAGTTGGAATATTTTGAGGAGTGGTCATGAAGGTTTTATTTTCCAGCCCTCTCTGCTAGCACTCGACAAATTGCATCCGTAAGGTCATCCCAGGCCTGCTGTTGTACAGCTGTTCTGAGAGGAGCCTACCTGCTTGAAAGTCTCTTTGGGACCCTTGGGAAGACTCTTTGAATTGAAAGAAAGGCTTCCATTTCTTCACGTTGACAACTGTAAAGTCTAAACTATGTTTTCACCTCCCATCAATCATGACCTGGTAAGCCAGATCCAGGGAACTGCCTCACCTGCTTTGTATTTCTTCCGCAGAGGCCAGGTGGAACGCATGACCCTATATTCCTCCCCGTTTCACGCCCTAGTTGGGAGAAAAAAAAAATCCCAGCTGGGAACAAGCGCCTGCCTCCTCAGGAGCTGGGGTCAGACCTGGAGGGAGGTCCGTGGGCTGCCTCAGGGTTCCCGAGCGCGGCGGCGGCCGCTCCCCGTGGGGCCGGGCGCGCGCCCGGAGGGGGAAGGAGCGCGGGCTCGTGCCCGG
>VZRE01002147.1:0-111295 GCA_013396775.1 Cephalopterus ornatus
GAACCCCATGTTCAGCGTCTTCTCTGCTACCCAGCTATTCAAATCCTTTTTATAGGCTGGGTTAAACTGGATGTGGAGATGAAGTTCCTCCCCTACCTCCAGTTTTATGGGCTGCAAGGAGATGAAGGGTATTAATCACCTGTGTGATGAAGTCCCAAGGTCTGATAGCATGAAACATTAAATGTTCATTTCTTTACAGTGAGGGTCTGACTGTGAGCACCACACTCTGGTCCAGGATTCTCTCAGGCTCATGTTTCTCTGCTTGGCAGCAATACAAGGAGGTGGCTGCTGGAGAGGTGGGATGCTTTCCAGGAGACTGGATGGCTTGCCCAGACCTAGTTGTCTGCTCCCTGTGTCTTAGAGCCAGGACGGGTCTTCCCAATTCAGGTGAGATTTTGCTTCCTTCAGCAGCTCTGCTGATTCTGTTCAGGCCAGTCAACTGCTGACTCTACAGAAAAAGCTTGTCGACTCTAAAACCACCCAACTGAAGGGCACCACCACATCCCTCCCTCTTCAAACCCCACCAGCAGGAAGGTCCCTGGCTGTTCACCTGAGCGTCACCATGGAGGGGCTGCTGGTCCACGCCACAGATTAGGAACGGCTTCTTCAAGTCCAGCACAATGCTGAGTGGCAGGGAGGAGTTGTTTTTTAAAGACAGAGGCTTGTACAGGAGAGTCGGGACGTCACTGGGCCGCTACAGAAACAGGAGACAAGGAAAAACAACCTCAAGTGGCCACAGACCTCCTTCCCCTTCTGATGCATTTCACATTTTTCAACCACAGAAGTGGACACACCTCTATTTACTCTTTCTAACAGTTTCTACCCTTCCAGCTGATTTAACAGCCGTGCCATTAAATGCCATGAAAGGATGCAGTCCAGAGACTTACCTTCTCCACACGGAACACAATCGCTCTGGAAGATATTTGCATGAGGGGAAAAATGAACTCGCAGCTGACATCCACTTGCATTATCTGCTTCTTTCTTTTCTCTCTCCCCACGATGGCGTGGCACAGCAGCCGCTCATTTACCTTCTGCAGGCAAGAGTCACTGTCACCAGTGGGTGCTGGCAGGGCTGGCTCACCACCCACAGGCCCTATTCCTGCCACAGAGGTCACTGCTCTCCTCAAAAGCCCCTTTCCTTTCTGTGCTGCAGCTTATTTATTCTGCACTCAGATGTCTGTAACGCTGCACCCCAATAACCACAAAAGGCACTCATGGGTCACGTGCTGCCTACAACTGTAATAATGCTGGCCCCAAATGATTATGGCTTTGATTTGTGCCACTGCTAAGCATAGTGCTTACAGAAAGTAGGAACTGACTAACAAAAAAAAGTAACTATATTAAGGAAACGAGTGATAGAAGGGCTAATCAGCAGGAGCTTCATGCAGATTTCTTGCAGATTTGCTTAAATATTGTGCCCAGGGGTCTTGGAGCCAGGGAATGCACACAAGGGTTAGCTGGCAGCTTCTCTGCAGAGTTGTATTTCCCCTAGAAAGAAAGGTCCTGGGAGGAGAACACCCCAAGGCCCTGCTAAAATCTCCCACCTCTGAGCTGCTTTCCGAGGGTGCTGCAAGACCTGGCTGCCCTTGGGACACCAGGGCTGGCTGAGAGACTGGGGAGCAGTTATGGAAATATTGACAAAAGTCAAGCTGCCAATTATAATGATCTCTGGGAACAGTTTCCCACGTGGATGGACATCGCACTGATCATTAGAGCTGACACTGTTGGCTTTCCTCCTCCAGGACTCAGACCAGACCTCTGCCCACGTTTGTCTGCAGAGGAAAAGGGATGCTGCTCCCAGACACTCCCTCCCTTCACAGGGCTTTTGTTTTACTCCCTGCTTTCCCTGGATAAAGCACTCAGCACTTGTTTCATTTGCTTTCTGCCTGGGCTCTAAGTGTAACTTTTTTTCTCTGCCTTTCCTTTCTGCCTCAGCACACGACACTGGTAACCTCCTGTTTGCCCTGAAGGACCAATATTTCCTTCAGCCTGTATTTTGGGATCAGCATTGGGTTTTTTGGTAGCCATGGAAACACAAAAAAGCCTTAACAACTGGTGGTGGCCAGCAAGGAAAGCAACTGGTGCTGCCATGGAAACTTGTGGCCTTAAAACAGTTTCTTGAAGGCACTTGCTCCTTTCCCCAGGCAAATGTCAAGGGGCTGCAGGAGAAGCCCCAGTGGAGGGGACCTGATGGGGAAGGCTCAGCCCTCGGCAGGGACCTCACCTGCACAATGCTGGAGAAGCCTTCCAGCACCAGCTCCATAGTCTCGCCTGGCTGCAGATGCATACTCCGTGGCCGCAGCTTAAATACGGGGGTGGTGGGTCTCTTCTGGGAAGCATTTTTGCCCTTGGGGACACTGAGGGCAGGCAGAGGATGACGCTGTCGAAAGGTGCTGAAACCTTCTGTGCCCCAGNATGGCTAGAAGAGAAGCAGAGGAAATGTAATGGGAGCTGCGGTTTCCCTGCAGTCACCCAGCTTCCTGGGTGACTCCCTGATGGAGTTCCCTGAGTGCACACTCAGCACTAAAACCTCCACCAAAAGAGCCACCTGAGCTCAAAGCTTCAGCCACAGCCAGACCTTGGCAGCCCCTAAGTTCATCCCCACCCAGCAGCTGTTTTCCATCTTGGTGGCTTTTGAGGGTATCTAATGACTCTCAAATAGCCATCACATGTTTCTAAAGGAAACCCTGAGGCTTCAGGGAAACAGAGCTGGGACTTGCTGAAGAAGATCTAGCCTGAAGGACTACAGCAAAGCTGCTCCTTGCTGAGCCCACAGGAGAAGTGGGAGCTGAGAGAGATCCTACCTGAAGAGGGGCCCAAAGTTGAGCTCCGGACAGAATGGTTTGTCAGTGACAATTGTGGTGCCAATGCCCACAGCCTGCACGGGGATGATGTTCACATGGCTGTTCTCAACGAACAGCTTCACCTTGTCCTCAAATTTCCCTGTGTCGTCGAGGTTTGCCGTGACAATCACAGACACCTCGCTCTCGGGGGGGATCACTCCCTTACTGGGTTCAGTCCTCCAGCATGAGCATGTGCCAGCCTGTAAGACAAACCAAACATGAACTTAGGATGGAAACCATGGGCCTTGGTCTGCTGTGGGGTGCAGGAAATGGAAGGACTGAAGAGATCAGGGTAAAACCCATAAAGGTTTAATTTCCCTAAATTTGAGCTACAGTGTCTGGCAACAGCATCTCTAACCATTAGCAGCAGTTTGGCACAAAGCAAATGCAGATGGAACGGGGAAACTGTAGGGAAATCCGTGCCCTCTCAGGAACAAAGGGCCACAGGCTTCTCTTGACCTCAGAGCTCCAAAAACATGACCTGCACAGCTAAATACCTTCCACAAAATAAAGAGAGAACTTGCAAACATGATCCAGACTCATTTCTGCTCCAACCCCTCTGCAAACTATTTCACTGAGGGTTGTCCCAGCTCAAACCACCCCCAGAGGCAGGCTCCTCTTGCCACACTCGGATGGACTATCTTGCACAGAGAGGCATGGTAACATTGAATATAAAAAGCAAGTCACAGGCTGCTACTGAGCAGTCATTTTCACTGGAAAACAGCCCCACAGATACTTACCATCTCTGCCCAGAAGACTGCAGGGATGACACTCTGATTGGAGAGGTGGAGAGTCTGGGAAATATCTTGTACGACCGGGATAGTGCCGAAGTTTAACTCAGTTGGATATACATAGACAACCGGTCCCTGTCCAGTGCTCTCTAAATGGATTTTCTGTTCCAGGAAGAAAGTAGGAAAGATCAAAAAAAAAAGACACAACAGGGAAATTTGCCTGTTTGAAGTCTTCAGTGGAACAGAAAGCCTGGAGCAAGCGTGGGCTCTGCAGTGATCCCATCTGGAAGCCACGAGCTTATCCATTATCAGGAAACAGAGAAATGCTGTTTCCCGTTCTTGCTTCTTCACACCTCCTCCACACTGTCCCTCCTTTCTCTGCCTCCTGCCTGCTTCCACTCCTTTCACTGCTCCATCTTGCCCCAGACCACCCTCCCAGCAAAATGTGAGACCCACAGACTGGTCTGGGGTTCAGACTGGGCTTGTTATCCCGTTGCCCACTATATGTTGGGTCAGGTAGTGAGATTACCACCTGCAAGGATTCCATACTTCCTCTTTTCTAGGCATAAGATGTTGCTCATGCTGCCAATCCCTTCTTTCCTGTTCGCACCAGCCATATATCCCAAGCTCCTGTTTTCCCTGGAAGAATCCCTGTACATTTTACATTCCATCAGGATGAGTCACCCCAAGGCTCACATCTCACGCTCACCAGTGGGGATTCTTCACTCCCAAACACGGCGACGTCAGCAATGATGTCATGCTCTCCCAGCAATTGGGTTTCAAGTATAAATGGGATCTCCACTGAGCTGTGAGCCTCGATAATCCCACATGGCTCAGGAGTGAAGTACCACACAGCAGCATCCTCCTTGTGTTCCTAGAAGGGACAGAATCAAACACAGCTTCAGAGGGTCATCTGAGGAAACTTTAAACTCCTGGACATCTAACACAACGGCAACTCACACACACTTTAAAAAATCCCCAGGAGAAAGCAGAAAGGCACAAAACAAGATGAAGGACTTGTAGGGGCTTAGCATCCTCAGGGGTTCCAAAAGCTGCTACATCCACAGACACCCACTCCTGTGCTGGCAGCCCCCTTGCAGCAGCTTTTCACAACCCTCTAAACTCTCCTGCATGAAAACACCCCAAAGACTAGAATATAAACTGCTTCCCTAAGAGGTTAAAAAGTTTGTATTCAGGTAGGTTCCTGTTCTCGGCGAACCTTTAGGTTTGAATAGAAACCAGCAGGGTCTTACGCAAACTCCCTTTTCCCCCTCATAAACAACTGGATAACATTTGAGAGGAGAGGAGGATGTGATGCCAAACCTGAGGAAGAACCCTGTAGCAGCCAGGAAAGTCACTGTCATTCACAAGCTTCAGCATCTTCTGGTAAGGGACCTTTAGGTAGCACCGTCCAAAAGCCACAATGGGGTTGAGCACTCGCAGGGGAGGAACGACACATCTGGGCAAAGAGATGACCCCAAGGAATTAGAGACACTGGAAGGATAGAGAACCTGTACCCCTGAAGAGCAAGAAATGGAGCATAACACATTTGTCACGTCAAATGGACATGTAATACTGCTACAGTGATAAATCACCTCCAACCTCTTTTCACCTGAACACCTCTTGTCAAGGAGGGGCAGACCCCGAGACTCAGCACTGCAGAGGCTTCCAAGTGCCCAGGTAGAGCATGTGCCCAGAGCAAGAACAAGTTTTGGCCTCAACTCTGAGAACATTAATGCTCAAAAGAGCCAAAGGGAAGCAGCGAAACCTGAGCTTACGTGCCACATCAAAGACTATATTCCCCTTCATAAGATCTTGCCTTTCTTTTGCCCTCACCACTCCTGCCATGAGCCCCTTTCCCACTGGCACGTGTCGCTTAATTGAGCCAGACCCCAGCTCTGAGCAGGCTGCTCACTGTGTCCCAAAACAACGGCCACAACCCAGCACAAGTCCATCTCTTGCAGGAAGGAGGACAGGCAGCCCTTGGGAAATTTGTTACACCTCAAGCACCAAAAACCGGGCAAATAATTAATGTCCTTCCTGTTCCACTTATAAAAAAGGCCCAGGGCCATGCCTGGCTGTGAGCAGGGGTGCTTCTCACCATGGGCTTTCCAAGTGCTTCCCAAACACTTCTGTTCTCATATTGAGCTGGGCAGAACCGTCTCATTAAGCAACACTTCTCCTTTGGAGCTGCAGCCAGCAAAAACCCCGTGCAAGGCAGTGTGCTGGTGGCGGGTGCACGAGGAAAGAGGAGCAGCTGCAAGGAAAGTGCTGGTACCTGGCTGTGAGGGGCAGCGCCGACACCTTCTTGCCAACACCATCCACATCCACCACCAGCTCCATCTTGTACTGTCCCACGGTGTTGGAACACAGGGTGACCTGGTGGAAGGGAAGAGCAGCAAATACTTCCTCACTCCCAAAAGGTTCATCACATACGTAGTGTCCTCCAGTTCTTGTTCCATGGTAAGGAAAGGAAGGGTTTTGCCTTAGTTCTTACGCTGGTCCAATGTGTAGAGCACAATCTCTGGGAGCAACAAAAGCCTTCTGGCAAGATTGGATTTATTAAACATATGTTGAAGTTATCAGGGCATAGGTAAGCTAAATTAAAGCACCATCAGACTAATGTTTTATTCACCACTGTATTCAAATTAAGGGATCAATTTTTCACCTGACTACAATGACATAAATGCAAAGGAAATCTGTTGACTTGAACAGAATGAGTTTGGCTTTACAGCAGGAAGCTGAGGGCAAAGTGTGGCCCAGCAGATGCTGGGCAGTTCATGGCTGCAGAGTTTTTTCTGTCCCCACTGGAGATCCCTGCAGGGAATACAACTCATTCTGCTCTCCAGGAGAGGAGAAATGAGAGAGGGAAGAAAAGCAAACTGATTTACACAATGACATCTCCCTCTCTAACAGCCACCTTCTGTCCTCATCCTTCCTCTGCTGCTTTCCATCAGAGAAATTCCTCTCAGAAACACACGAATGGCTTCTGCACTTGACCATATGGTACACGATTTCAGCTTATGATTTTGGAAACAAAACTGTGCTCCCTCAGGAACATCCCGAGTAACCCAGCTCACAGAGGCCTCACACCAGTGCAGATCTCTTACTCACGCAATACTCAAAGCTGGCAGTGCTAAAGCCCTCCCACACGTGAGTGAAGCTTCAGCCCCACCTGCTGAAGTGTGTATGGCTGGACTCTGCCCGTACCTGGATATCCTGGAATGCCTGGGAGCAGATGGTCCCTCTGCAGGGCGTTATGGTGAATTCCATTGGCTCCATGAGACCCTGAGCTCTCCTTCTCCAGGATGGGTGAGTGTTGCTGGATGTCTGATCCGAGCTGAGGAGGCTGGGCTCTCCAGAGCCGTCCTCAGGGATGTGGAGGGTGAAGGCCATGGGCATCAGGGAGGTGTTGGTCAGGCGACAGGACAAGGTGTGAGGAAAGCCTGGAAAATGACACAAGTATCCATGTAGACACCAATCATCTTGTGATTCCTGGTGGGAATGTCCTGGTAGGATGAAACTGTGCCTGGAGTTTAGCTCTTTGTTGTCTCAACTACAGCTCATTGAGCAGCTCAGCGAGGAATTAATGGTCACTTAGTTCCCTTTGATGCTGATCCAAGATTGCTGCCTTGGAAGTGCCCACTCTTGGCCCTGCTGAACACCACAAGCCTCTCTAACGGGGAGGAGGAGCTCCCTCACCTGCCCCAAACCAGCACCAGTGGTTTCTCACTGATGAACGTGCACCCAAACCGAGGATTTACTCTGAAAATTCAAGCTGCAAAACTCCCTGTTAACTCTGCCTACTCTCCCACTGTTTTCAAGATATAAAAGCAGTGAGTTGTCACCAAGGAGAAGCTACAGTGAAACAAAGGGAGGATGGAATAGGGAACTAGAGCATGGTGCAGAGTACCCTAATGCAGCTTACCCAATAAACAGGGACACCATCCCCCACTGCACACTGGCTGTGATTGCTGCCCGCAGGGGTTTACACCACTTTAGCTCTGAGACTTGCTTTTCGTAATGGAAAGCCAGGAATACAGCCACACCTGGTGGGGATGTCCTGCAGAGCCAGGACACCAGCCCACAACCTGCTGTGCACTGGACATCTGGCTTGGCTGGCCATCTCTGTGGGGAGGAGACATCTCCAAGGGCCTGCTTACCAAGGGTCCTTTGAGCACAGATGGGGAGGAAAAACCCACTGCAGGCACAGCCAAGAGCTCCTCTGTGCCCATCAGCAGTGACCAGTGCCCAGCTCCAGCAGCGACCCCAGCAGGGAGGCAGGAGGGGCACAAAAAGGACAAACACAGGTGTCACAAGCCCAAATGAGACCGAGGTCACCAGATGCAGACAACAATCAGCAGCACAGTTAAAAGAAGTAAAGATATAACAGCTGCCTTCAGCTGAAGAGGGCTTAGGAATGAAATCAGGTTAAGAAGGATCAATCTCCTGTTTTGTAACCATATTCCTGTCTGGTGCTGTTCTTGCTGATTTATTTATTCAAAAGAAAACCAATAAGGTCAGTGATACTGACTTTCTATTCCTTTGGTCCTACTTGACCTCATGATGGCAAAATGCTGCCTGAGCCACCAGCAGCCCTGGAGTCAACACCCTTAGGGCTGCTGTGGAGGAACACAAATGATGGATGCTCTGAGGCTCAAGTGCTCCATTTTGACGAGACACAGACCTCTCACACTGTGGCCCAAACCCTGGGCACACTCACCAAAGGAGATGTCACCGAAGTGGAGGGCGCGCACATTGAAATGAAAAGTCGGTCCGATGACATAGCCCCTGTGAGGACAAAGGCAGAGGAGGCAATGGCCGGGTTAAAGGGAATTGCGAAGGGTTCAGCTCTCATGACCCCTTGAATGGATAACAGCTGCTCTCAGAGCCACCATGGGTTTCAAATCAACCCACCACCCTGTGCTCAGCACAGCATCCGTGTGGACAGGAGGCAGCCAAAGCAAAGCGGGCAGCAGCCAACAGGCTGTCTGGGACCAGCCCTCGTGCTGCTGTGGTTCCGAGAAGTGAGCTTTGGCTTTCCCATCATAATTTTTTTCTTTTTTCCCCCACCTCTCACCTCTGCTTGATGAGGATTATCTTATGCAAGGCCACCAGCCCATGGGATGACGCCCAAGCCCTTGTGACAGTCCCTGCTGCAGAGCTCCCCATCTCCTGCCTCAGCCCTTTCCTGGCTGTTGAAAGGAGGCACCAGAGCGCTCCCTGCACAGGAGCTGGGAGCACAGCTCCACACACATGGGCATGAGAGATGTGAGGCTGCTGCTGCCCATTTGGGAGGGATTATTAACAGGATTTTAAAAACATGGCTTCTGGAGCAGAATCACCTGGGCTGGCCCACCTCCAAAGCCCCGGGGGCCTTGCTGGGTGTTCAGGTGGGACATCCCAGAGCAGCAACTGCCCAAAGCTGATGCCATCCCACTGCCTGTCACGGCCTAAGGGGGAGAGACGTCCCTGCAGGAGGGAGTCACTCCAGCTCCTGGGTACCTGCACTGGGCAGAAGGCATCCCCACACTCAGGGGGTGCCAGGATCACAGCCAAGACTAAGACCTCAGGCAACACCTTTGTTCTCTGCTCCACCACAAAATGAGGCAGATGGGAGATGATGACCCAGAGACAGCTACAGACCTGCCCACCTCCCTCCCAGAGCCCTCCTCACCTGATGGTCAAGGTCACAGGCTTGGGGGCCTCAGGGACACTGAACCGGAATTCTTCCTTGAACTCCCCCGGGATGGTGGTACAGAAGGAGATACTGATGGCTTGGAGCCCATCTGGTGCAATGATGCCCTGCTGGGGCAGAAAGGTGAAGCAGGAGCCCACAGCTGTAGTTGGAAGGATGAGGCTGAAGAGACCCTCAATTGGCCCTTTGTTAACCAGGATTGCCTGCAGCAGCAAGAAAGCAAGATGGAAATACATGAGCAATCTCCTTTCTTACAGAAGGCTGAGTTGTTTTCGAATTAAACAATGAACACCTGGAAAAGGCAGAAGATGCTCTGTGCTGCTGCATGGCAGGAGCAAAAAAATTACAGCTTTGAAATACAACTTCATATGCCTTTGGGACTTTCATGGAAACCAGCAATAACTTCACACAACCAGAGTCACTCTGGTGTTATCCCACTGAGACAGAGCAGTTCACTTCAACTTGCAGCACAGAGGAGCTGCTCAGCATCACCAAGTTCGTTCACCCCGGCCCTGAGAGCAACAAGGGTCATTGCAGCATTACTGGTGAATCACCACTGAGCTCCTGCTGCTGCTCCAAATGTGCCCAACCCCACCAAGGGCAGGACACGTGCAGGTTCCATTGCAGCCAGCCAGTTTATTGCATGCAGAAGATGCCAGAGGAAAAGATGTAGCAAGTTCTTCTGCCTTTGCTTCCTTCCCAGAAATGCTTTGCTCTTACTAGAGCCAGAGATGCACCAAGGCTGAAGGGTGGCGAGGGACTGGTCAGCAAGGGGAAGCACTCCCAAACCCTTTGTGAGGGCCAGTGCTGAGCCAGGAGGCTGGACAGCTTTCCTCTGACTCCCAGGAATAGGCAGGAGGCACCTGACTGAAAACTGTCTGCAATGGACTCGAGCTCAAACGCAGCCAGTTTGTTCCAGCTGCTTTTGAACAGCTCGAGCACAAAGGTGCCTTGGGTCTGGGGCTGCAACAAAAGCCTATGAACTCTCAGCTTTTTGACTTGGTGTTGCTTTCATGTACCAAGGGGTTGTTTCGCAGGAAGCCCCCCAACTGATCTCCAAGGGAGGTTGCCAAAAAGCAGGGAGGAGGGTTTCAGGAACAATAGACACACCTTTCAGACCTCATCAAAAGAATCCGGATTCTGTGAAACGCCTCAAATTTGACTAATATCACTGGCCTGAGTTGCTGAAAATTCTGCAGGTCCACCAGGCTCGCTGCTACCCCAGGAGCCATCAGGGTCCACCCCAACCCCTGCTGCTCACCTCGTATCTGTGGAGTGATATGACAGAAACCTTCCCAATGTCCAATTCCTCAAATTGGAAGTGTAGCCGGGGCCCAAGGCCTTCCCCTATGAGGCGCAGGGGCAGCCTGGTCTCACGGCCTGGGGAGAGATTTCTGTTTCAGTACAATAATTCCCTGTATTATCCTTTATTTTCTATGCTGCCTCAATGCTATTCCCTGACTCTGAGCTGGATAGAACCAGGTCCTGATTCTCCAGGAGAAGATATGGTCCCTTCTCTTCCCTCAGGAGATATATGTCCATGGAAACCATCCTTTCTTCTACCCTTATGTTGATACTGGAACTTCAGGAAATGCCAGAAATTTTGTCCTTCCTCCTTCCAGTGGGGTTGGAAGAGTGTTTGCACCTTACCCTGAGTGCAGGTGAGAGAGGCAGGAGAGAGGAGCCGTACCCGAGATGTCGCAGTAGACGGCGTGTTTATAGACTCGGGCTTCTCGGGGTCTAAAGATCACACTGATTTCGGCTGAAGAGTTTGGCCAGATCTCTCCCTCCTAAAACAGAAGGAGACATCAAAACTTTTATCTTCAAACATCACAGTTCTTGTTTTCAGTCACAGCCCTGTAAGGCTTTATTTAGAGACCATCAATGACGAGCAAGGAGCGAGCAACACTTATCAATAACATTGATAAGAGAGATTGGAAGATTTAGGGAGGTCCCTGCCGCCTGCCAGGAGCCTGCAGGGCAGAAATGTTTTGTGCAACAAGCTCCCCAGCCTCACAAGAAACCCAGTGTTTTCTCTCTCAGCACATCAAGCCAGCTGAGGTGGGGATCTGCCGAGTGACCTCGTGTAAGGGAGGAGGAGGAGAAGGAAGGGAGGTTCTCAGCTGTCAGCTATCTCAGATATCACTTACCACTGGTTTAATAGTGAAAATGTCATCAAAGAACAGCATGGGATCTCCTTGCACCTTTGTCCTCTCGCTCTGGAAGATGTGGGAGAGAAGGGAAAGGCGTTCTCCACGAGTGGTGTCCGCTCTGCTCCACTCCAGGAAATTATCCGCCTGGGCATTTTGCTGCTCACACAGCCTGTGGCAGAGCCTGCAGCCACGGGGACAGACAACCCCAGCAGATCCTTTAATAGGCCACATATTTGCAGAGACAAGTGTAAGTGCAGGAGCAGCAAAGCACTTGGGGAGGAGCAGAGCAGCTCCTCAGCAAGGGGCTGATCCCAAGTTCCAGACGGATCAGAGGATCCCTTGTTGTTTTTTGGCACAGCAGGTGGTTTTACTCCACACTTACAAGCTCAGGAGAGGTTCTGAAAGCCAGCAAAACCCTTAAGAGAGCCTCCTGGCTCAAAGCCACTACCACAACTGAGGAAGAATCCACCAGCCACCTCAACTGACTTTTCCTACCACAGAGCTGTTTGGGGGAGGTAGATAAAGATCAAGAGCAAGATCAAGATCAAGGAACACCTCAAGGGGGCTTCCCTGGGAAGGGAGGAAAAATCTGTGTTTCAGCTGGAGGTCACCAGCCTCACTCTTTGCTTCTTCCCTTTTGGACCTGCAGGAATAAGCAAACTCCAGCTGCTCTGTTCCCTACACTGCCTTCCACCGGAGCATCCCAGACCACTTTCAAAGCAAATAGATTAATTCAGACATCACATCCCTTCAGTGACATTAAAGGTTTTACGTACATAAAACCAGAGACCCTGAGAGGGGAAGGGACTTTGTTTTGCATCACCCAATAAAGGAGTCAGGAGCAACATATGTTAGCCTTACCCTTGGGCAGTGTATCTCCCTGAAATACATCTCTCAAACCCACCTCTGCTTCAGCTGATCCTCCTCTTCCTGAGTAGCAAACGCCTTCCACTGGAAGCAGGCTGTGACATTACTGTGGTTGTGGATCCTCAGGGTGCTCTGGTTTGACAGTGTGATGTAAGTCTTCTCAACTGTCACGGAATTCCCGTCCAGTCTGATGTGGGCATTCACAGCTGACCCATGAAGGCTTGTGTGGGTATCTTCACCTGGGACAAAGCAAATGGGAATCTTTGCTCAGCTCTCTTGCTGTTGGAAGCACAAGGAACAGAGCAAACCACAGGTAACAGAGGAAAGGGTCACAGCTTTTGGCTGTATGAGCAGCTCCAGGGATCAGTACATTTATCACATCCCAACTGCTGCGTGTGTGCAGCGTGGGGATGTCCTGGACACCACCTCAAGCACCTTATTTCTGGGTGTGCTTACAGAGATTTGACACTGTATGTACAGTGAGATTAGTCAGATGTGGTCGGGTGACCCACTCAGGTCACCGGGAATTCTGCATCAAAGTCATTCAGGTGACTCTGAGGAGCCCCACTCAGTCACAGCTGGCCCAGGGTCTCCTGCAGGCATTCCAGGAGCTCCTGTCCCTCCTGATCCCTTGTTGCTGACAAGCAAGGATGCCTGGGGGCACGTGGGCAGAAAAGAGAGACCCAGAAGAACAAGTGGAGTGATGGCCCATGGCAGGAGGGGACACAGGTCAGGACTTTGCTGTGTTGTGGCAGCAGTGCCCTCATTTGCTGTGGGCTTGGGATGAGGTCTCAAAACAAGAGTGGTGGGGCACAGCCCACACCAACCTGCCCATTACAGTCCTGCAAGTGATGTCTTCAGCCTGGATCCTGCTGCCTGCACCTGAGCCTGCCAGTCTGCACTGAGGATTCCCAAACTATTCAACAACCAGAGCGAGGACATTTTTGCTTTCCACCTCAGACCGAGCTGAAGAGGAGAGAGCCCCTGAGTGTGAACATCAACTGATGGAGGACTGGAAACCTGCTGGAGAACCTGCTAGCATTTCATTCTCTAGGATGGATCAAGGCTCTCTCGTTTCCAGAGCTTTCAAACCTTCATTATTCCCAACCAGATACCTCCTGGGCACAAGCTTCAGTACCAATCTCACCCTTCCTGTTGCAGGTGATTGTTTCCCAGGCAAGATGCCAACAGCAAACATCAGACATGCTCTCTACAAATGGCATTTCTATGGGGTTGTTCTTAATGCCTCAGTGCCAGCCCCAAATGCCAAGTGCAGCAACCCAGCCTTTTATCCTGGAGAGCATCTCTCTGCAAAGGCAGAGCCTTCTCCTCACTGCCCAGGGCACACAGCAAGGCAGCCCAGCAGTGCCCAGCACTCACCTGTGCCATAGTGCACCACCAGGGATGCACAATGATCCCCGATCTGCAGAGGGTGAAATTCCACTGTCACTTGCAGGGTGTCACCAATGCCAAGAGTTCCCATGGTCGGAATGACAGAGAAGGGGCTGCAACCCAGAGAGAGATCAGGACTCTTGGGGGAGATCTGGGGTCGATACTCCTTTTGCAGTCCACTTCAGCTCACTTGTGCAAGCAAGGAGCACACCAACCACAGTCAGCAGAAAGCAGCACACACAGGATGAGAAACTGCTACCAACTCACTTCTGAGGACATCCAGCCCTCAGGAGAGCCTGCTCTGGTTCCTTTTGTTACTCTATTACAATTCTATTATCACCTCCCCCTCCCTCCCCTTCTTTGTGTTTTGCACAAAGAAAGACAAGCTGCTTTACCTCTGGGTGCTGATTTGGTAACAGGCTTCCCTGTTACCAAGGTTGCGAACCATCAGAGTCTTCTGGGTGCTGTACTTGACCGGACAGACAGAGAAGTCCAGCTGGTCAGGGAAGTCCAGGACAGCTCGAGCACCAATGGCCCGAATTGGCACAATAAACTCTTCTCTTTCAGTGGTGCAGAGGAGACAGTGGAAATAATCCTGCACAGAAAGAAACAGTCTCAGCACAGAGCATTTATCCACATCTTCACCATGGGCAGAGAGTGCCCCATAATTCTGGATCCAGTGCAACTCCACTCAAACCAGCTGAGCAGCGTAAAACCCAGGCCAGGTGCCCCTGTCCTGAATCCAGCCCTGCAGGTTCACTTTCCCCTGAAGGCACTGATCTCTTGGGACCTCCAGACTCACCTTGTTCTCCTCAGGGGTGAAGATGATGCGCAAAGTAGAACACATGCCCGGCGGTACCTTACGGCACACACCACTGGGGCCAACCAACTTGAAATAAGGTGAACTCTCCAAAGTGACCTTCACCAGCCGAGGAACCTGCAGGAAAGACACGGAACGATGATTTTGCCACTTGTGGAAACAGGTAGAGAAGAGATCTGGCCATGCCCTGGTGACATCCTTCCTTAAACACCTTTCCAAAGCACTTTAAGCTCTGGAGGTGCAGGCGCATAATAAACAAGGGTGGACATGAATCCCATCTGTCCAGGCGAAAGCAGCTCAGCCAGAGGCAGTAGGATAACTATTTTTTACTGAGGCTGGCAGAAATGTCAATGCAAATGTCCTTTTACACTTGAGGAAGCATGAGTAGAGCAAATTCACTGTTTGTCTGTTGGCTGGTACTCAGCAAAGACAAACAAGAAAAACTCCTTTTGGGGTAGATAACCACCAACACACAGCCAAAATCAGGAGAGGATTCCCAGCATGGGAAGATGTCCATCATCTTGCAAAACTGAGGTGCTGAGACATTTCATTCTAGACGTGCTGCAGCAGGTAACTTGCTCTGCTTGCACCACAGGAATTGCATCTCTCTCCTCCTCCAGCGCACAGTTAAACCTCCACATCCCAGCACTTACCATGTCCCTGTTCCTCAGAACCAGTGGCATTTCACAGACCTTGTGTGGGATGTAGTTCTGAAATACCACCTCTGACGGGAAAGGGTGAAACAAGGTCTGGTCCGGGGCGACTGCCGAGAACTGGAGAGGCAAGAGAGAGCAGGGAGAGGTTCAGCTGCTGGGAGGAAGGTTCATGGATGAGGATCCTGCACTGATCCCCAGTGAAGTGCAGCCTCTGGGTGAGTACTGCCCAGCTCACCCTGGGGGAACAGCAGCTCACCCACCTCTGCTCTGAGCTGATCAAAAGCTGATGTACCACACGGATCAGGCTCAAGCTGAGCAGCTCTTTAGACACTCTATCCAAATATCACATCAAACAGCAAGAAAAAGGGCAGGAAAAGAGCAGGAAAAGGCTACCTTGTGATCAGAGGTCTCACTCATATCTTGACGCTGGACAATCCAGGGCAGATTTGTCTCCCGAGTGCTGGCCAGCCTCTGCTTTGTGGTGAGAGACACCTCCTTCTGGAAGGCAGAGGGAGTCAGCTGAAAGGCAAAAAAAACCCAGCAAGACTCTCAGAAATGCCCTTGTTCAGAGAGGCTTTTCTTGTTCAAGTGCCACTGATGAATAATTTGTGATCACAGCCACTAGGACAGTCCTGGAAGTCCTGGAAGTTACTTGCTGAAATATTTAACATCAGTAAATTAATGATATAGAGCAGAATGCACATGCTCTAACCACGTGGCTCTGTCCCATTAGCTTCTCCGTGATCTGATGTGACATGTTGGGGAATTCTGCTGTTTTGGAATTTGTTCCCTCTTTAGTTGCAGTGGATTGAGCCACTGACCTTTGCAGAGAGTGGGGAGGAGTTATCAGAACTCCCCAACTCCATCCCTGCGCAACGCTCACGACCCACGGCGTGTGGAGATGTCACTGCTGGGTGAGTCTGAGGAAAGCAGGAAAGCAGAGTTGTGCCAAGGCTGAGGTGCAGAGGAAGGAGTCCAAGTTTTAGTTCTCTCATTAGTTAGCACTTGTTTTCTCTCTGTCTGGCCTCACAGGCCCCTCCACAGAAGAATACAGAGAGATCTCCTTGGCAGAGCCTCAGCACTGGGTCATCTCCAGTCAAGTGAGCTCCAGTCAGCACAGGGGACATTTGCAGATGGGAAGGAGGAATTGCCCTGACTCCACTGCTGCCTGCTGGGCTGGATTCGTGCTCCACACAGGAGATGAGACAGAACAATTGGTTTGGAACCTGTTCTATCTGGGACCAGCCTTGTCTCTTCAGGCAAGAGTTTGAGCAGCACAGGTGAGTGTGCTGACCTGACAGAAGGAATTCCTGCCCACACAAAGGGGATGGAAAGAAGCAAATGCTCATGCTTCAGCTTTAATTTCAGTTAGATTTGTTCGACTTGGCTCCAGTGGCACAGCCAGGCAAGACCCTGGACTGTCCCTGAAAGAACACACAGTCCATCCCCTGTTGCACCATGACAGCCCTTGCCAACAGAAGCACAGCACAAAGAGGTGGGGAGGGGGTCTGCAGCTCCACAGTGCTGCTGGACAACGGGAGGGGCAGGGAGAGGAGGGACACGGGGAGTTTCCAGCCTTAACACAGCTCCTACCCAGCCAAAGTAGGTACTTACAGTTACAGGCTTCTCTGTCTCTCTGGCCAGCTTTGGAATACAAGGTGTCACCACTCCGCCCTGGAATCCAGAAGCCATTCTGGAGGATGCCATGGATGGACGAGTCATGCCAGCAGCCATGTCTCAGCTCACCTGGAAGGAGCAACAATGGAACTCTGGAAATCCAGAATCCTGTTCATGGCAGACCCAAAGGACACACCAGTATCTCCAGGCTGTGGCATCCCTCAGAAGTGGACACCACAAGGTCTCCCCACCCTGATTCATCATTAAACTATATTTAAGTGGCTGAGTTAAGAGTCATAGATGTAAAACCCCAGAACAAACAGTCCCTGAGCCAAAACAGGCTTTTGCTGTGGGTGCAAATGAGCCACAAAACACACCAGAGCCTGGTGGCATTTCTTACCTTGCCCCCTTTCCACTAGTTTTGGAACCCTATAATCTGGAATTACTAACCAAAACTTGATTAATATCCAAACTGTCCACTATTACTCTTTACAAGTTTTATGGTGGGAACAGGAGGAAAGTAAATGTCACTTGGCTACCTCATTTCGCAAGAGCAGCTGACCTGATGTGACTTTGTGCCTGGATAAACAACCCCAGCTCCCTCAGCCACTCCTCAAAAGACTTGTGAGGAGGCCAAGGACAGGTAATTTCCTTTACCTGAAGACAGGTAATTCCCACTTCTCTTCGACGATTCACTTGGTGTAGCCTCCAGTCTAGCCTGAACCACCATAGGCTACTTGGAGGCTGTGGATAACCTGGAAGATCATAAGCCAGCCGAGGACCTGCTGGTGTGACTGTGCTCACATCAAGGCAACGGTCAATCACTGTCTTTGCGTTGGCAGTTTCACAGAAATCAGCGGAACCGGGAGACAATGGAGGGAACCTGGAACGGGGGCGGAACCGGATCTGTGTGGAGCCTGGGCAGTGAGTGGGCAGAGCCCAGCACTTCCTCTCCTCAGGTGTTACAGACCAGCCAGGCAGAGCAGGAGGGTTTGACCCGGACCTTGAGGCAGGAGAGAGCTCAGAGCTCGACACTGGCCAAAGCCCACTCATGTCTCTGCTCCTGAGCTCCTGTTCTGCTGCAGGAAGTGTGAGTCAGTGTCAGTGCTGCAACACCCCGACCTTCACAGGTGCACCTGTGTATGTGTGTAGTAAAAAGAAATAGCCAGTGGTGTCCCTCTGAGGGCATGAGGGTGGATGACCCTTCACTTTGTGGGCCAGTTGCAGAGGAGTCAGTGCATGGGTTTTTTACAGTAAAAGACAAATCCTCTCAGCGCCTCTTGGCAGCTCCTGCTGCTTCTCTGCAGTCTGTTTAATATGGGTTTTATATGAAATGTGGTAATACACACTCTAGAGAAGGGAAGACTGCTAGGTGACTGAGGAGGGGCGAGGACATCTGCCACGTGGGATGGTGGCACGTGGTCTTGGTCACATATTCCACCTCAAGCTGCTGCCACTGGAACCCCCTGAGGGCTCTACTGAGCCCCAGAGGGTGCCCTGAGGCTGCTGGTTATGAGCTTCCCAGGGGCTTGGCTTAACCCTTGCCCAGAAATGGCTTTTCCTTGAAATGTTTTAGCTGGCAACTTGGAGAAGCCTGCCTGCAGCTTCCTGCCCTGCCAGCCCAGGGGTACAGCTCGGAGGAGGTGTTCTTGGAACAAGCTGCTGGTATGAAAGCAAGGTGGGAGAGCAGCCAGATAAGGGTGAAGTGAACAGCGGGGAGGATGGCGGAAAAGGGAAAAAAGCAACATCCAGAGTGACATAAACAGCCAGCAGAGAAAGCTCTTTTTTTAACTTTTCAGTCAGCCCATTGTCCTGCAGTGAAAGTCCCGGCGCACTCGGAGCAGGGATGTTTATCTGTGTCCTGCATCTCAGTGAGCGGGAAATGATGCAGCAGTGCTGAAATCATCTCCCCGTGGCCTCTCCAGGTGTGGGTCCAGCTCCTGCCTGATATCTGCAGGAGCCTGGCTGCCCCACGGGCTGGGCTTATCCTGGTGGTCCCTCTCCTGCGCTGCGGGAGAATCCCAGCCTCTGGAGGTGTCCAGGACGCAGAAGGAGGTCAGTGTTTGGGAGCCTTGGTTCACCCATACCGGCTCCTAGTTACCAGCTAAGGTGCTATGGGAACACTTAAACAGCAGGAGTTTGCTCATTAGCTCCAGGACGGGAGCAGCAATTTTTAGCCGAGGAAGCAATAATTGCCACACGATGGCAACCTCTGCTGCAGCAAGAGGCAGAGGCTCTTCCAGCTCAGGAAACTCCGCAGGAGCCTTCCCCGGGGGCAGAGGGTGGTGTGAGCTCCCCGGGGAGAGCAGGACCCTTTGACAGAGCAGGAAAGGACACGCGTCCCTTCCGCATGGCCCCTGTCACCTTAGGGCTGGCAGGGCAGTGAAGGGCCATTCCTTCAGGCCAGGCATGGGTGGGTTTTTTCCTTATCAGCCATCCGGTGAGCGCCGGGGGGGAAGCGGCGCATCCTCTGCTGATGGGGGTCTTTCCTCTCAGCGGATGCCTGAGGGGGGGCATCACAGGGGTCAGCTGCACCACTGCCTTGCACCTCACCCAGAGGTAGCCTTTGCTCTCCCCCATCCCTTCTGTCACAGCTCGGGGGGTCCTGGAGGGGTCCTGCTGCCTGCAGTTGGGTTGGTCCCTAAATTTCACCGCAGTGGCCTGGAGCGGGTGAACCTGCAGTTCTCTGGAGGTGTGGGCTGGGGTTGGACAGGGAAGGTGTCCCTGGGGAGGACTCTGGGCTGTGGTCCAGGTCAGTGAGAAGGGACTTGGGCACATCAGCTCTTTGTACAGAGAGTTTCTTTTGTTTTGGCACACAGGTGTGAACAGGACTGCCTTCACCCACAGCCCTGGTTTGAGATCAGCTCTGTCCTGGGGGGAAATTGTTCCCCAAACAACATTTTAAATCCCACATATGCCTCATCTCTGCTTTTTTTATTTCTCCTGTGCTACCTCCTCGGGTTGATAAGAGGAACTATAGCCCAGGGTAGGAATCCCTCTCACTCTTATCCCCAGCACCCTCTTTTCTAATTATTCCCAGTCAACACAAAACTGCTAATGGCATCTATAGCCTGTTGCTCTTTTAGGAGACAAGACAGCTGCATCGACCCTAAAAACACACCCACAGCCACAACAGCAGGTCAGGAGCCTAAGAAGCTCTTGCACCAGGTGGTGGGGCAGGTGTGATGCTGCCATGGTCCCAGAAAGAAAGCTTGGGTAAGACAGAAGTGTGCTCCCCTGGGGCCAGGCTGACCCTGGTCATCTAAATACACTGCTGTGGAAGCAGGTTACTAGTGGGGTTATAGCTGAAACCCACAGGAGTGTGGAGGCTCTAAGCAGAGGCAGAGGAGAAGGATACACTTTGTTCTTAAAAGGATGCAGAGAAGCTGGGGGTGGAGAGGGAAGGGGGTCCATGACTCCCTGGTCTCTCAGCTGAGCCAGCAAGGCTTGAAAAGGGTTAAGTGCCTAAGCAGGGAAGTGTGTGCCTGGCTTTGTTTTCCTGCCCAGCCCTCGTGTGTTTATTGTGCTGCTTCATGTAAAGGCTCCTTGGGTGCTGAGAGCCCTTCCCTTTCTGAAGGACATTTGCTGTGATGGAAGGGCTCAGCTCAGAGCTTGGCCCCAGCGGCCCCAGCACAGTCACATCTATCAGATCACAGCACTGCATGTGGTATTTGCTTTTGGGGCTGGCTCACAGGAGCCACCAGCTCTCTCTGGGGATCAGCCCCACAGCACCACTGGAGAGAGATTTGCTGGATCTCTCCTTCACCCACCTTAATGATAAGCTCATGTCAAAGGTGCACAGCCTTCTCCTGCCCGGAGGAGATGGGAAGAGGTGAGGCTTTCCGAGAACAGGCAATGAACAGAGCTGCTTCTGGTAAACTCCTTTCTTAGGGACTGTCAGCAAGCGTGTGCAGACACATCGGACGGAGGAGTAGGAAGGGGGCATGTGCAGAGGTGGTGACTGTGCAGGCCCACACACGCCGTGGGATGGGGCCAGAGGGCTGGCTCTGAGGGAGAGGGGAAATCACAGCACCCCAAGCCAAGGGCTGGGGCCAGGACCTGGCCATTCCCGCCAGGAGAAGGAGCCCTCCAGGACAAGGGGTTGCTGGCATAGGCACTTGCTGCTCCTGCTGCCATGGGAGGGAGGAATAGGGGGAGTAACCGAGGCTGCTGCAAAGAGGCACATAACTTATCCTCTCCCACAGCCAGGGCAGCAGGAACTGGTCTGGCCTCAGGCTCTGGCAGACATGAAATAACAGAGCCTGCTGCTCCCCATCTTCTGTCTGCATCCACAAGATCCCTGGTAGGACCCTATTCCAGGATGCAAAGGAGGGGAGAGGCCCCGGTACAGCCACAGGACAAAGCCCATCACAGCCACCCCTGTGCCAAGGGAGAGCCTGGCAGCAGCTCTGGCAGCACCTGTGGTCTCCTGTGGTGCATGGAGGCTTCTGTCATGCCCTCCTGAGCAGCCCTGCTGCTGCTCCCCATCCTCTTCCCTGCAGGGCAGTAATAAGAGACCACCCTTGGAATCACAGAACAGTTTGGGTTGGAAGGGAACTTTAGAGGCCACCTAGTCCAATCTCCCTGCCATGGGCAGGGACACCACCCACTAGACCAAGCTGCTCGGAGTCCCATCCAACCTGGCCTTGAACACTTCCAGGGATGGGGAATCCACAGCTTCTCTGAGCAACCTGTGCCAGGACCTCACCACCCTCACAGGGAGGAATTTCTTCTGAATATCTAATCTAAACCTGCCCTCTGTCAGTTTGAAGCCATTGCCCCTTGTCCTGTCACTCCATACCCTTGTCAAAAGTCCCTCTCCAGCTCTCTTGTAGTGCCATTGGTACTGGAAGGGGCTCTAAGGTCTCCCCTGAGTCTTCTCTTCTCCAGGCTGAACAACCCCAGCCCTCCCAGCCTGTCTCCATAGCAGAGCTGCTCCAGCCCTGAGAGCATCGTTGTGGTCTCTGCACTCCCTCCAGCAGCTCCATGTCCCTCTTATGTTGGGGGCCCCAGAGCTGGATGCAGGATCATGCGTCTCTCCTTCCCCATGCCAGTTCATGGAACTGGGGCCTTTGGGGCCTGCACAAGGATTGCAACATCAGAACACGTCCCCAGCTCTGCAGGGGCTCAGCAGGAGCCGAGGGCTCGGTGTGTTCAGTCAAGCCCACACTCTGGCAGAGTCCCAACACGCTCCTTCCCCTCAGCCGAACATCTGCCAAGGTTTCACCTGTGCCATCCAGACACACCGCCCCCCCACAAGAGCCTTTCCCATCCCCTTCCCTAGGGAAGAGCTTGCTCCCAGCGGCTGCGTCGCTCTGCAGGGTTAAGGGGCTCTTCTCTGTTTAGAAAGAACTTAACCATGTTGCGGACTGAACAGCTCAATGTTTGTTTCTTTGTACACATTATTTTCAAACAACTTCAAACTTGTTTATTGCAGTGGCCAGTGAAGCCTTTGGCAGTCTCCATGGGACAGGAGCAGAATGAGTTGTCCTCAGTCCTGGCTGATCCAGCTCCCGAGAAGAGGCAACAATTCCCACTGCAGGTATGCACCTTTCCCTACAGCGTCCTGCTGGGATCAGCCAACAGTTTGCAGCTCAGGTGTGATGCTGCCAGGGAAGAGCTGTGTCCCACAGCCTGGCTGCCTTGGGAATGCTGACTGATACCTGTGGGCTACTTCACTGTGGAAAATACAGAATATCAGAGTTTTGCATTGTCTGCTGGAGCCAAAATTTGCTCTTATTCATAGTGAAGGAGGAAGACGTGTTCAGAGAAGTGAAAGCCACTGTGATGTTAGCTGCTATTTTTGAAAACATTTTCTTTGTAAAGCAGTTTTCGTAAAACACAAGTCCCAGACTTGTCAATACTTCCACATTAGGAGTGGTCCTGTAGAGACCCTGGCTGCAGACAGCCCCAGACAGCTGCTCCTCATTTCCTGCTTTTTCTGTTAATGTGAGAAAATACAAAGTCTTCTGATACCAAACAGATTTGCTTGGTTCTCTGTCATTTAATTCTCTCCCTTATTACAGTAATGGCTCAAGAGCTCCCCGTGGAGCACAGAGGCTTCTCCAAAGCGAGAGGCCACCTTTGCTTGTAAGGAACTTTCTCCTGAGTCTGGTACTAGTGTCCTTGGCCAGGAGAGAGGAGGTTGGTGGGTCGGTTCTGGACTGCTCTGGGCTGTAGCACCCAGTGCCGCATCATTGGAAAAGCCATTGGTGTTTCCCCATGTTGAAATCTGGGAATCTGATCTCACATCAGGGACCAGCTGCACCCACTGGCCTCATCTGCAGTAGGTGCCCCACCAGTCCTGGCTCCCAGATCTTGCTGCCTCTGCGCTCCTCAAGAGAGAAGCCCAGCTCTGGTGAGCGTGGGAGCTCTGCCACCAGGGTGGTGCTTTAGTTCCTTTCAGTCTCATGCTCCTGGGATGAGGGACAGGGGGATTGTGTCAGAGCTGTGGCTGAGCTGCCAACCCCGCTGAGGAGAGGTGGGCTAGTGCAAGGATGAGCTGCCACGAGGTAGATGGGAGCCTTACCAGGGGAAAGAGAATCTCATGGTATGTGTCTCTCTCCAGTCATGTGTCAGCCCATAACCCTTGCAGCATCGAGACTGGCTGGCTCTTCCCAAAAGCTAAGTATTCCTGCAAGCCTCTGGGATGGAGATCATGGGCAGTATTGTGGACAGCAAAGGATGCTGTCAATACCTGTTAGCAGACCCTGCTCCAGTGTCACCAACTCCTGAGGTCTTGGGAGCTCATGAACAGACTTTCCATGAAGTGGAAATCATCATCATTCTCATCTGATCCTCTCTGGCATCTTTTTCTGGGTCAGATACAGGCTCCTAGCTCTCACTGAATCTTACTTTTTCCCGAATAACCACCTGATTTCAAGGAATGCAAACCTACTGTAACAAACAGCTCTTCACAAGAAACAAAAATAGCCAAGGAGCACAAACTTCCAGAATGGAAACTCCCTGAAAGAGACGCGACATGTTCTGGGACCGCTTCCTGTTTGTTTAGGACACAGCCCACATTCTTTTTATGTATCGTCTTGCACATAAAGCTTTGCAGGGCCAAGGTGCTTTTTGCCTTCAAGAGCAACTCCCCCAGCACCAGTCGTGTGTTCCCTCCACCCGTGAGGACCTTGACCCTGTGAACAGCTCAAGAACCTTGTTGGGAACAGCCCTGTGGTGGGTGGGAAATGCTGGAGCTGCTTCCATGGTTTTCCTGGGTAAGATGGGATCTGGACCTTCGACCTGTGGTATCTGTGGATTGGAGCAATAAGACCAAAGTCCTTCCCCAGTCATACTGTAGTTACTATATGGAGGGGGGAACCAACCCTCTTCCTGGTATGCACTGCTTTTCTTTGGTGCTATGACACCCCTTCAGAGAGCCTTTGGGGTGGGAAGGGTAACCTCAAGAAGCCTCCTAAGGAAGAATGTGATGAGATGGGCTGTGATGGGCTGCTCCAGGCCCTGGTTTCACTGGAAGGATATGACATTTGTGGTGGGCTCTCTTCCTCCTCAGCCTTGGTCTACTTTTTCATTCATTATTGGAGCACAGTCCACGCTCTCTGGCTCCCAGTTACTCAGTTTCCTGCTCTTTGTTTCCCTGAAAGCTGGTTGTCCCTGAGTTGCAGGGTTGCACACTCCATCACTTGGATGCTGTGTTTCATCTTTATGGGCTGGGATTGCTGGTGTAGGAGGACACCTGCCTGCCCTCACCCACATCTCAGTTTAATCTGCAGACCCAGACCCACAATACCAAATGACTACTTGCCATTCCTAAAGGCTAAAGCAAAACTAAATCAAGTGCTCCCATAATTTCTACTGCAACTAAAGAAGCTAAAATCAGCTGAAGGTAAGATGAGCTCCCAGAAGTCCTGAGATCCTTCACTGACAGATGAACACAATGTCTGTGATTTATCACTAGGTACAGGTCCTCTGACTTTAGGTTCTTCAATGCTGCAAGACCTCAGAGAAGTGCAGTACGAGGCTGGCACTGGTGTGCTGGAGCAAATGTGCAACGGGATGGGAGGGTGGTACAGGGAGCGGGTTGGGAGTGAGGGTGACAGTTTTCTGCCAGCTGCAGCCCAGGTTTGCCACCACTCATTAGAGCTGCTTGGTCCCTCCAGCCCTGTCCCTGCTGGTAAAGCAGCTGTGTTACCTGCCAGAGAGTGGTTTGTGCCTTAAAACAACAATGCCTGTGGCAAGTCATGCCTTTGGCAAACAGAGGACTCACCCTCCCACTTACCTGCATGCCAGAGCCCTTCCTCGGTTTTTATCCGTCACTGGCAGCAAACCCTTTGCAGAAGAAGCAGAACCGGTTTCTCTGGGGGAAGATGTGAGCTTGTTTGGGCTGTGACATCACTTCCAGCAGCCAGGGTGCCCCATGGCTTCAGGCAATGCCAGTTCCCTGGAATAAAAGTTTCCAGTAAACCTCTGCAGAGCCTAAGAAAACACCCGTTTGGGGAAGGGGTCAGAAAATGCCCCAGCAGCATGCTCTGTTTCATCTGGATTAAACAGACTATTTCAACTTCTAATTTTTATTTTATTTCCTTGAAATGGGCTTTTTCTTATAATAGAATATAAGCAAAGGCTGAAGTCACAGGCTAGGATTTTTGCCAAACACATTGTATGGAAATCTGGGGGTTTTCCCTTTTTAAAAAACAAAAATCCCAAGTGGAACTATGTGGTATTTCCAACAGCATGGAGACGCCAGTTTTCCACCTCCCCTAAGAAAACTTTGGGCGAAGAGATACACAGGGCATTCACAGCCTCAATCTTAATCTTATCTTCATCTTTCAATTGAGGGAGTCGGCACAGGAAAATGGTTATGCGCTCTGCTGGGACCTGAGTTGCAAGAGAAAGTAAAGGTGCAGGATGTGACTGCATTGTTGGCACGTCCGCCTCAGACCTGGCTTGGTGCTGGGGCCGGAAAGCCCCCAGACAGCCTGGCTCTTGCAGAATTGGGGGTCTCCTGCTTTCTGCTCCTGCTTTCAGCACCAGCAAGCCCCTCCACGGCTGAGACCCTGTGTATATCAAAAGCCAGGGCTGTCACAGCGAGCACACGCTGCAGACAGCACGGCCAGGGCACAAGCTGCTGCTTGTGGGGGGTCACCGGGTCCCCGCTCAGCCCTCTGTTTGGTGATGCTCCTCAGAGCCAGCCTGGCCTGAGCTCACCAGTGTAGCTGATGAACTCGTAACCCTGATTAGCAAATTCCACCTCTTTTGGCCTAACGACCAACGCTGCTCTTATAAAATGGCTACTAAAAAGGAAAGGAATGACTGCTTTTGCATTTGGAGCAAATAATGAGCTTACTGAGCAGCGGGGAGCTGTACTTGGAGGTGGGGAGAGCTCTACAAAGCCTCTGGACAGTGGTGCCTTGGCACAGGCTGTGTGGCCAACTCTGACATCGGTGGGAGAGGAGGATGGAGCAGCTGATGCCTGAATGCCCCTAGATGAATAATTTGCCAAGTAGACTGGGGCTGCTCTGCATCTGGGGAATTCCAGCGGCCATCCAGCTCCAGAGCAGTCGGTATTCCCTCCCCTATCCCTCTCTTCCCTCCGCCTCCTGTCGTCATCCTGAGCCACGTGTGAGGGAAGCTGAATACCAGCTGAAACCCCAATCTCAGGGCTTTATAATCCCGGAATGAGCGGCAGCAGCTGTGTCGCTCCGGAGGATGCAATAAGCAGTCGGGAGTGGGGAATACTGCCAGTAATCCTTCTCTGCGTGCCCTTCCTCCTGCCGACCACGGGAACATGAAGGCTGTCTCCATCCAGATCCTGCTTGTGCTGAGGGCCTTGTGCCTGGTCACCCTGGCTGGAGGTGAGCCACAGCGCCGCTTTGCCCCCCAGGGAACATCCGTGTTCACGGCGGGGATGGTGATGGGGCCGTGGGCAGGTGGCACTGGATCAGGTTTATGGGCGCCGAGGGAGCGTTATGGGATGCAGATCTCCCAGCAGGATCAGGCTGGGTTTGGGAAGGGGTAGGGGAAAAGCCTATGGCAGCAATCCTGGCAGCGGGGACATCCCTGATGGCTTTGGCCACTCCTGCGGGCAGGTGGGGAGAGTGTCAGAGAGACTTCTGCTAAACTGTATTAGGAAAAAAAGCATATTAGAAAAAAAGCCCTTCTTTTCGCTTTGTCCTCATGTCCCCTAGGGACGTGGCGGGGAGGCTGCAGCCTGGGCAAGGATGGGTGTCTGTCCACACAGGTCCTGAGTGTGCCGGTGCTCCCATCCCTGCGAGGCAAGGGGGGCTGTCGCCTGCAGTGGGTGTGCAAGTGTGTGTGTGTACAGGTGGGAAACGTTATCCTCTTCCCTGGATAAAGATCTTTGCGTGCTCCGGGGTGGCGCTGAGCGGGGTCAGAGGACCGGGAGGTGGTGTGCTCCCCTCTGCCGGGGCTGGGCTCGGTGTCAGCTGCCCGTGGCACAGGGCAGAGATCGCTGCCCGTGGCACAGGGCAGCAGGGTGGGTGCCGGGCGCTCAGCACTGCAGGCAAGGCACTACAGGTAGGGCTGGACTTTGCCCAGGACCAATGCGTGACCTATTCCCGCCGTGGAAAGGGAGACGGGCAAGGAGCCCTTAAGATCTGTGCCCTGCTGCCACCAGACGGGAGGAGCGAGGACAGCTTGGGCAGCTGGGGATGGAGCTTCTCCCTCTCCTCACACCTCTGGGCAGGTTCTCCAGGGCTGGCTGGAGAAAAGGGGGCACCGGGGACACCGGGCAGATTACTCTGCCCTGGGAACCTGCTCCCTACTTTGGCACTGCCTGGCTCTGCTCACCTGTGGGCAAGGTATCCATCTTCCCTGCAGTGAGGAAATCAGGCTGGCTCTGCAGAAGGGCTGGAGGTGCTCCCTGGCTGAGGTCTTTTGAGGAACTGTGCTGAAAAGCAGGTAACAATGGCTTCCAGGAGTGGTGGTCCTGGGTGGGTAAACTCTGAGATCCCTTTGGCAACGATTCATGGGCAGCTCAGAGAAGCGGGGTTGTGTGCCCCAGGAGGAGGGGGACAACCCATGCTCCCTATGGTACCCCTCTGTGCTTGGAAGGTGCTTTCCAAGTTCCTCCACTCCGGAAAAAACCCACCAGGAGTTCAGCTAATTGCATTGGTGCCAATAAGTGGAAAATCAGTTCGGGGTTATAAGAGGAGCAGGGCCTTTGGGAGCAGTCGGGGACTGCTCCCCACCATGCAGCATCCCCAATGGCCCCCAGGGATGGTCTGGTCCTATTGTCACTGGGCTTGTTTTGTTGAACTGTGTTCCTGGAAGTGGAGGACACCAGCAGAATGTCCTCTGGCTAATGAGAGTTTATTGGGAAGTTGGTTGCCGTGAGCAGGGAATTCTTGACCCTAAAGTGCCACAGAAAACATTAATGTGTGAACAAAGAGTTTTGCTTTAACTTTACAGACACCTAGAAACCAAACCA
This sequence comes from Cephalopterus ornatus, assembly GCA_013396775.1. Classification (NCBI taxonomy): domain Eukaryota; kingdom Metazoa; phylum Chordata; class Aves; order Passeriformes; family Cotingidae; genus Cephalopterus; species Cephalopterus ornatus. Next base: position 28,194 of record VZRE01002147.1, read on the forward strand.
GGCTTTTGTACAGGAGCCTCTGGAGTGTTTGCTTGGGATTTCTTTGCAACCATGGCATTCCCCAGTAAATAGCTCAAAAGAGTTGGGGGTGCTCCCATAGTGTTGCTCATTCTTGCACCCAGTATCTGGATCATTCCCAACTGGAACTACGTAAAATTCACCAAACTCCTTTGGAAATCTGAGGCAACGTTTGCTAGAGACAGCCTGATTGAAACCAGATGCCAGCTCCTTTCTTCACAGGGGCCTCAGATAAGTCAGGGCTTGTTTTTTCTAAATCCTGCCCCCAGGACTGTGAGGAACAAGTTGGCAGGATGGACTCTGCAACCCTCCTTCACTTGGCAAGTGGCTGTTGTGGGAGGTGGGAGGTAGATGCAGGCACAAAGGGTCCCCTGTGGTGTGACTGGCTCTGCCCCTTCAAGTGGAGCTCTATTTTTACGCTTTGCAAAATGAAAACCGTGTTTTTCATTGGGGATTGAAAAGGCGTGTTTGGGAAGCTGGGCTGCTGGGATACCTATGGGAGTGACTCTGCTCCCTTTCTCTGAGCCCATGTGGCATTCAGAGACCGTGTACCAGCAAACAGAGAGGCAGGGTAGGATGCTCACCTGGAGGGGAACTCCTGCAGGAGGGAGAGATAAGACTTACCCAGATAAGGAGAGACAAGCATCCTGCTCTCTGGTCTGCATGTCCTGCACCAAGAGCCCTCTGGTGAAGGTTGCAGCAGGTCTTTTGGGGGTGACAAAATGTGGCACTGTGCTGGGTCCTCCTGTGACCCAAAAGGGAGAGGACCTGAAGGTCCAGGGGCTTGCACAAAGGACCTCCAGCCAGCGCTTGCACATCCTACAAGACAAAAAAGCCCCACAATTTTCACAGTGCTTTTTTTTTCCCCCCTCAGTTTTCTGGGTATCTCGTCACATGTATGGGTGTTACAAACAATCTTGAATTTGTCTTCATTGGGATTTGCCTCCGTCTCTCTTTAGCAGGGACTGAAAACTTCTGCGGCAAGCTTTGGACTCCTTCTCCCGAGAGAAAAGAAATGGCGCCAGTTCTTATAGTCTCTAATGAAAAGCCAACGTTTAATAAGTTGAAAACTTTATTTCAGGGCAACCCAAAGCACCTCTGAAGTGTTCAAAGGAGTGCACTGGTTTTACATCTGCGATAGCAGAGAAGCGGATAAGGAGCTACCGCCGGACCGAGCCCAGATGCACAAAACGAGCCATCATGTAAGTGCTGCCCCACGAGGGACCCTGTCAGCAAGGGCCCTTGGTTTGGAGCAAGGGACAGCCTGGAACACAGAGCAAACACTGGTGTGTTTGTTTGAAGGGTGGTGTTTTATTTTTCCCCCCCTGTTTAAAGACCAGCGGCTTTCAAGTGGGATCAGGGCTGAATGGATGGGGAAGGGGACTGAGGGAGGTGATTGGCAGAACCGGGTGGAGGGAGCACGCAGGGGGAGAGCTCACGTGTTTCTGTGAAAGCAGATATTTTCTCTGGAGACAGATTCAGACTTGCGAGCTTGCCTGGAATTTAGAAAAGTTCGGGGTTTTTTTCCCCGGCATAACTGTTGTTTTCACCTTACCCTGAAGCTGAGGCACCATTGACACCACTCCATTGCAGCCCAGGGGGTGGCTCCAAAGTGAACTTGCTGGGCTGACCTTGGAAAGTCTCACATCACCCAGTCAGCCAAAACTCAGAGGGTTTGTCTTCATGCTTGCTTGCCCCTGAGCAGCTGGTGCCTGCAGAGCTTCTTGTCCTGAGTGCAGGAGGAAAACACTATGTCCAAGCGTCAGGACAATGCTTTTGAAAGAGAGAAAGCTTCCTAGGGGAAAACCCTTCACCCATGAGTCACATTCAGCTGCTCTTTGTTCAGTCAGATTACAGAGGCACCTGCCCTTCCTGAAATAAATCATCCAGCCCACCAGTGGTGTTTGCTCTGGGCTCGGGAAAGTCAATGTTGCTGTCTGCATCTGTTTGCACACTTTCCCCATGGCCCTGATCCCCATAACCAATGTCTTCTGTATCCACTAAGTGACGCCTTTTTATTTTTCAGATTAACTACTCTGAAGTCTAAGGAGCTTTGTGCAGATCCAGACGCTGAGTGGGTGAAGAAGATTGTAGAGAAACTGGACCAGAAAAAGGCCACAGCCTCCCCACTCACGCGTGATGCCACCTCACCAGAAGAGCCTGGTGATGTTCAGAAACAGGTTGGTCTTCCAGTAAGGGCTCCATCTCAAGCCACTGCTCCAACTAGTTTCTTCCAAGGGACCAGCACAACAGTTTGGGAGAGAATGCGTGCTCCTGCCGCAAGGACAAAGGTGTCCAGCAAGTCCCCACCAGCCAGGCAGGACAGCACACAGCTCCCTGCAGGATCATCCCCTGTGACACAGGAATACGTTGTGCACTCTGAGGCCACTCCAGAAGCAAACAGAGACTCCTCGAATTCTCCTGCATCTTCAACAACTGTTGCAGCAGGCATGGACTCCAGCCAGCCCACCCCAGGTCCCACAGCTCTTGTGCATGGCTTTTTCAACACTATGAGATCTACAGAAGAACGTGTAGGACATACTGCAAATGCTATGGCTGATGTTCAAGGCACAACTTCTTACTCAGATTCAGACCCAATGGCAACTACTGAAGGATCAGACAAACCTCTACTTTCTACAAATGAATCTCTGGGCTCTACAAGTGCCAGGGCCAATGCACCAGACACTGCTTCCAGCAGTTCTAGATCATATCTCCCCTCCATCCTGGACAGTGTGGACATTACAACACCCCCAGACACACCAATTCCACCAAACACACCAATTCCACCAGACACTACTTCAGTTTCTACTCTGAACTCCACCATTTTCACAGAAAAAGGGGCTTCTGTCCGTAGCAACAAGGTCATTGGTTCCTCTGCAGATGGGTCTGGTACTACAACACTTGATTGTTCATCACCTGTAGGAAAGCAAGAGCCTTCTGATGCATTAGTTTTTGCAGGTCAGGCGTCCTCAGGCCAAGCCAGGGTGCAGACGATCACAGTCAGGCCAAACAATCAGCCTCTGTCCAGCGTCTTGTCTCAAACACACTTTGTCATCCCGGTTTCTGTGGTGAGTGCAGTGACGATTTGCAGTGTTGCTCTCGTGTGGCTGTACCTGAAGTTTGGAATCAGACCGGAAGAATCGTCAAGGGAAATGGTACAGGGCCTCCTCTACCAGAGGGCAGGACATCAAAACAATGTCCATCCAATGGAGGTAATCTGACTGCTTCATGGCATGGACATTTTTGGCCTAAACTGTGGGTGTGTTACTGCAGAGAAGCTGTTTATGCTGAACAGGTGACCATGGGTAGGAAGCAAGCCAGGGAATAAAAATACCAGAGAAAACCGATATTTTTGCAGACCAGAATGTCCAACAATGCATCTGTTTCATCGTTGACCAATGACAGTGTTTTGGAAAGAATTGAGACACTTCTTTTCTTCTGGCACTGTTACGCACAAAGGCTGTGGCTGCTCTTCTGCTGCTGGCGGCTCTTTGCCAGGGGGGTGGGCAGGAGTGGATTCCCAGGTTGCTGTTGGGAATTTTTCTGTGATTCATCATGGCTAAGCCAAGAAGCCACGCGCTCACCCACGCTGTTGGACTCAGGCTCAGCCACCTCAAGCAATCTTAGCCCCAAACCCACACGATTTGCACTTCAACTTCTCTGCTGCTTCTTTGCGCTTCAGGTCTCTGCTCTGTCAGACCAAGGCCGAAGCTGGTGGCCAGCTGGGTGCTGGCTCTCCTTGGGCTGATCAAATGTACTCTAATTATTTACTCTCGCTGGAGACACGAGGGATAGCCCAGCTTTTCAGAAAGAGGTGACCACAACTGCGTCTGATCAGGGTACTGAAGGTCAGTGCTACGGATCTCATGTTCACGGAAGCTGGGAGCCCACAATCTATCACCTCCTTGAAATCAGGCCCTTCCTCTCAACAGCATTTCGTCTTGCAGATGTAGTCTGAGACCTGCTTCTTGGCAAATCAACGCGATGAAACCCTTCTGCCAGCTGACGTCCAGCTGCATCCAACACCAGAGCAGGATAATGCAAATGAGTCTTTGCAAATGGGAGAAAACAAGAAGTCACCCAATAATTTTGCTATTCCTGTGATAACCTTGGAACATTTTTGCTGTTCTCTGCATGCAAAAAACCCAGGAAATAATCTCTTGGAGGAGCTAAAACAATTCTGGATTTAGCCATGTAGGAATTACTCCACCACAGCAGATGTAACATCCTTCTGCTCCCATATTCTCTCTAGAAATAAGCACATTTGCTGATGCACCAAACAAACAAAAAAAGAAAGAACAAAATGCCTTTTCATAGTTCTACACTTCATCTGCATTTTAGTGTTTCCATCTTGGATAGCATTTATATCCAGGCTTTGAAAGCATCATAACAGTAACAGGCTTTTTTTTAAACCCAAGTTAATTTTGATTTTTACACATCCAGATGCTGCTGTATGTAAGCTTTATGCTTTATCTCTGGTCAGGTCCTGAAAGCCCTTATTAAACTTTGACCCCAGTATGATTTTTGCTGGAGCATGCAAAGGTCTTCGTGATATGATGCTTCGTAGGTAGATACATATCAAGGGTCAGATCCCAAAGTATGAATATGCATGTAGAAAAAAGGAAGGAAAAGCACATAATTAGCAAGATCATCAAAGCAAAAATGAGGGGCCAGCTTTAAAGCAGAGCCTGAGGAAGGCAGCCTGTTTGTTAAATCCATCAGATCACACGTTCACAGCATCCATTCAGCCCTGCAGGTGGAGAGGACAGACTACAGTTGTGTTTGTTTTCTGCCATCATACAACCCCTTATTTCTGCGTTTTGATGGCTTGAGAGAGGGGAGCCAGGGATTCATCTGGGGTTTTGCAAGTGTGGAATGCAATTAGATTGATTGCGTTTGGGGTGAGACCCTTCCTTGGGCAGCCCAGCTGTGGAACAGTGGCTGGCAAGGATTTTCCTGGAGGGTGAATCAGGGGCTGTCAGTGCCACCTCCCCATCCACCCCACTTGTGCACAGTCTGGATTTGTGAAGCACTGTTATTTGGCATTATTTTTATATAAAACACTAGAAATGTTATTTTTGTAGTAAAGTTTTGTAGCCTTTTGAATGTATGTAATGTCCTGTCTGCGCTGCTTGGAACTGAGACCTTTCTGGGAACACTGGAAAACACTGTGCCTTGTCTATTTTCTTGCTGGTCTTAGATGGCTTGTGCTTGTCCATGGGAGCTGGGTCACTCTCCAGGCCCTTCAGCAGATGGGGTGGACACCTGTCTGGCTACAGGTGAAGTCTTTGGCGTGAAGTGATGCAGGGGAGATGAATGTGCACCAGTCAGATCACTTGGAGTCCCACCACGGTATTTGTAAGGACACTGGTTTCAGCTCCATGGGTGGCTCCCAACATCTTCCAGCTGCCACAGTCCCACTGGAACTCCTCAGGAGCCTGGCCCTGTCCTTGTCCTCGCCCTGCTCCCTTCTCCTGTTCCTGGGTTGTTAGCAGGGAGGATGCTGGCACCACTCACGGGGCGCACTTAAAACCCAGGGCAGGGGGGACACCACTGTTCCTCCCTGTGCCATGGGCAGCCTGGGAGGGCACAAGGTGAATGCTGGCACAGAGGGACACAGCCTGTGGGTGCCACCCGTTTCTGGGGTTACAGTATCATTTGCTGTAGAGCACAGTGACTGTTACAAGCTCCAATTCGTTGGTGTATTGAATGTGTGCATGAGATACATGAGCTGTACTTTTTTTTAGAAGTAAATAAAGTCCTTATGTTAAAGAACTTTGATCCTCAAGGGCTTGAGCCCTGGGCTGGATTACCAAGCCTGGGCCCTGCAGAGATGAACACATATGATTGTGCACCACGGAGGGCATTCCAGCATCACCAAGAGGCAGCAAAGCCAGCAGGGCTGGCTGTGGCCAGGCTATTGCTGCACCTCCTCACTGTTTAAGGGTTTCAGTCTTGACAAAAGTTTATAGGAAATACATTTCCTCACAGGGTTTTGTAGTTCCCATCCTTCTAAGGCAATAAAAAATGAACAGCCGGGCTTTTGCTTCGTTTAATCAAAGCCATGGCCAAACAGCAACCAACAGACAACAAACATTACCCTCCAAGTCTGGTCTGTAACACGGCAAAGGAGCGGGGGCTGAGCTACGACCTCTCCCACCCCAGCCAGAGCTTGGGCTGCCCTTGTGTGCTCCTCTCTGGTGCCGGGGAGGAGGGATGGGAAAGGCAACTCCATGAGAGAGTTAGTGCCCTGGGCTTTGCCTGGAGTGGGGAGCTGAAAGGAGCAAGAGGGACGGGGACGAGCATCTCCCGCGTGTTCCCGGCGCCCTCGTCCCGGCCGCGTCCCAGCCCCGCAGATGAATCACCAGGCCGGAAAGGTCATAGGATAAAAAACCCTGTGAAATCGAAAGCGCTTTTTCCCCCTTCTCTTTTCTCTTCCCCGCTGTGGGGGCGGGCGGGCGGACGAGGAAGGAGGGGGCTTGTGCAAACAAGGCGGCCCTGCAGCGATGAATCATTTCCGACGGCGGAGCCGGAGCCGGAGCCGGCGCGGGGCCGTTCGGGGCTGAGCCCCCGGAGCACCGCAGGAGCCTCGGGATGCCCCGTCCCTGGGCTGCGGGTGCCGCACGCTCGCTGGCTTTGCTGCTGTCTGTGTGTCCGGCGGTGCAGGGAAAGACCCTGCGCCGAGGGTGACCCTCCACTCACCTTCCCGTGCTTCTCCTGGAGGGCCACGGGCTTGCCTCTGGTGCGGAATTTGGTGCAGGAGGGATGCACCTGCACTGATGGAGCCTCTGACCAGCCTCTGGCTCTGCCATCCGTGCTCAGACTCTGTGGGCTCTAACCTCACTAACGAGGACACTGCCTGTGCTGGCTCCTGCCTTGTCCCCTCTCACTGCTCCCTGCAGTCTGGACCTCACAGTGTGACACCTCTGCCGTTATCTTCTCCCAGCGTTGACTTCTCTCCAGGGCGATGCGTGAGGTGCACAGCGATCCCCGTGAACCAGAGACACTACCACCTCCATCCTCTGTGGTTGCAGATTTGGGTTGTGGTTTATGCCATGTCTGTGCCTGCCTGGCACTGTGGTTTTCCCGTGAAACGTTGCATAAGAGCCTCTGGTCAAGCTGAAGCACCACCACTTTCACCCTGCTGGATCAGCAGAAGCTGTTCGGCTTCCTGTTGCCCAGCCACAGTTCTGCTGCACGGCTGTGGTCCTGCCAGGCTTTGTGTTCGCCTAATTTCCATTTTTGGGAGGACTGCGCCCCATTTATGTAACTTCAAGGTCTGCTTTTGTCACCGACATCCCCCTTGGGTAACACGGAGATTGTCAGGACCCTGCAAGATCATAACCCTTCAGTGACTCTCCCAGGTGATGGAGGAAGACTCATTTCTTGAGCCTTTAGAATTCATCCTTGAATTCTGCCACAAAGAAAATAATTAAAAAAAAAAAAAAGAAAAGAAAAGAAAAGAAAAAGAAGTAAGGGAGAGGCGCCCTCCAAGGAGGGCTGTGATGTCAGCTTTCCAGCTCCAAACATCACAAACACTTTTTCACTACAATATCTAAGGACCTTAATGTGTCTTTCTCCTCACATTCCTTAACTGCGTTTATTTTTCTGATTGCTCAAACACTAAGGAGCATGGAAATTCGTAACTTGCTATAGTGCCTTCTTGGAATTATCAGGACTAACCCTGTTCAGATTTAAATCACTAAAAATTAGGCTGCAATTGCTTCCAGTGCTATTTTTTTCTGTTATCACAACTTTACTTTAAAAGCTGAGCTGAAGCATCTCTCTATTGCTGGCTTAAACTTTAGGAGCTCAAAAAGGGTCAGGGTTGAAGACAGGAGGCTGAGTCCTCCCCAAGCATTATTTCCTCTGTTAGCCACCCAGCACAGCAGCCTCTCCAGCATGGAGTCCCCCTGACTTAACCTCAGGTTCATCCTAACTTAACCCTGAGGCTGGGTAAAAATAGGAGAACGTTTCCTTTTCAGAGTGTTTGAGAAAATAGGCATCGTTTTATCTTCCTTAGCAAAGTGCGGTTATTTTCCTGTTTCTGGCTCACGTGCATCCACCTCTGCCTCTGCTTGGCCGTGGTGGTGAGGGCTTCCTGCCTGGCCACAGGGAGTTTCTTTTCTGTCCCTGTGCCGAGCTCGCCCAGTAAATCAGTGCAGACAGAACCCTGGGGAAGGGCTCCTGCTCACAGCCTTCCTGCAGCCTCCGTGTCTCGTGGACTTACCGCGCAGGATGCGTCTTGGATCACCAGCTTACAGTACCTGGTGGTCCCCAGTGTCTGCCTGTAGGAAGCAGGCTTTGGAAGAGACTCTCATTTTCCTCATTTCAGAGTGTCTTTCCAGGCTGTGGGACCTGGCACAGTCGTGCCTGGAGTCGCAGGGTGAGCTCTGACTTCGGGAAGGAACAAGAGGATCGTCTTTTGTTTGTGATTATGTCCTGAGTAACCAGAGCTTCAAGATGGAGCTGGGGAGACCCTTCAGTGAGCACCCCAAGGAAGTGTGGAGGGGCTTTACACGGAGAGCTGAGGGTTTAAAAGAAGCAAAACTAGAAAGTTTCACATTGTAAATGGAAAAGACTCGAAGTACACTGGGTAGAACAGAAGAAGACAGAGAAAACCTAAACCTCTCCCACTGCCTCCTGAGGGGCAGTTTCAGGCACTGGGTGATGCCCAGGTGATGCTCAGCCACCTTTCCTGCCTTGGCAGCCCAGCTGCTCTTGCAGTGCAGAGCCTGTGCTTTCCTGAGTGCACGATGACCATGTGGTTGTGTTTTCCAGCACGGGTGGGTGTGCTCAGTCACCCACTGGGACCCCATTTCCCAGCGCGGGGCTTGCTCTGCCCAGCTCCTTCCTCCCCTCACTGGCATCATTGCTGGGAAAGGCTGCACCTGAGCTGTCCCCTCAGCTTCCCTCCTCATCCTCCTCTTGCAGAAAAAATAGGATGCTGTTTATTTTTTATGTAAACAAGCAAATTGTTTGAAGTCCATTCAAATGAAAGGGAAACTTGGGCCAGCAGTGGGGCTTTCCAGCACTCGTCAACTAATGTCTGCACATCAGTCTTTCCCTTTCCAAAAGCAGAAACATCGAAAGGTCTCCAGGGAGCTGTGAATCATCTGGCTTCCACAAACGTGGCTTGAAAACCTGAGAAAGGGGAAGCAGAGAATTCTAGGCCAAATCTTCTGCCAGAAAAGCAAGCAACAGCTCTGCAGAAGCTTCACGAGCTTCTCTCCATCCAGAGCAGTGGGGGCCCTGGCAGCCCACCCAAAGTATCCCCCGTAGCCGGGGGTTGGTTGGCCCTAGGCCATGGGGAGATATGCCAGGGGTTTGCAGCGGGAGATGCTTATCCATCCCCTGAATCCCTCTGCACCGGGCACTTGGATGGCAGGCTGTGCGCTCCCTTGGTCTGCGGCTGCAGGGCACCCTGCGCTCCCCCAGCCCGAGGGTGTCTGCCGTGGGTGTGACAGCATCGTGCCCCCTGTGCTTGGTGGCCCTGCTCCTGTGACAAAACGCTTTGGGAGCAGCAGTGTGGCCCACGTTCCCGGCTCTGTGTTGCCAGTTTGGCTGCAGAGTGTCGTGGTCTCCAAAGAGCAGCTTGCTGGGACAGCCTCCATGGCTTGGGAGGCTACTCTGGTCCCTGCAGCCGTGGCCCAGGTTTGGGGAGAGGCTCCTGGAGAGGCACCAGAGTCTGCAAGAGAGCTTGGGGCAGAGCAGAGGTGGAGAGGTGGCTGAGAGGGGAAGAGAACATCGACAAAGCTGTGGAGAAAGGAAAGGTGGTTTAGGGGATCAGCGGGAGGGCTGGAGGAGTTCATTACAGCTCAGAGAGACGCTGAGTCCCTGGGCTGAACACACGCAGGAAGGAATGTGGGACATGTTTAGAAACACTTTCTCTGTAGTCCTGGGGTGGCTGCACAGCGTGTGTGGCCTCACACCAGCTCCTCCTGGTCCAAGTTGTGCTTCTGAGCCGTAGGGACTCCATCTCCCCACGGCAGCTGAGCCAGCACAGCAGCTACACAGGTCTGAGTTTGTGTTTTGGTGATTTCTACTGGGCTGGGAAGAGCCTCAGCATACCCCCCGGGCTCCTTGAGCCTTCGTTGGCAGGAGAGGTGTCCAGCTGAAGCTGGGAGTAGGGAGATATGGGAGTGACCAGAGCAGTTCTCAGCACTGGGTGGTTTTCCCCCAAGCCATTTAAAAGGCACCCAGGGATGATGCAGTCCCAGGCACAATGTCCTACTCCAGAAGGTAGCTGGGGGGGGCAGGTGGCCCCTTGGGTAGCACACAGAGGGTGAGGGGGGACTGTGGTGCCCTGCATCCACTTAGAGCCTGGCTAGAAAGAGAGAATAGCAAAAGAAGTGTCAGAGCAGGGGCTGAGCATGACTGACAAGGACCTGCAGAAGGTCTGATGAAGGGGGAGTCCAGCAGTGGGGGAAGAGGCTGTCCCCCAGGTTAACACAGAGATCTGGGATAGTTCAAGACTGTGGAAGATGGAAGACACCCAAAAACTTTGAACACCCGGTTTTTCATCCATTCCCCTCAGCCTGATGCTGACTCCTGCCCTGTCCTGAATCCGGGGGCTAAGCCCGTCCCATCCACAAGGAACACATCAACTATACCCCCTTCTCTTTTCACCCCACACTCCCCAGCTATGAACAGGGATTTTCGTTCCTCTCCATAGTAACAGCATGGAATGTGATACAATTTCTGCCAATATTTGACAACCTGCAGCTCTCGAGCCACAAAGGGCTGGTGGCAGCAGCAGTCACCGTGTTTCTGCTTAATGCTTTCCAGGAATTCACAAGCCATCCAGCCATCTCCAGCACATTGGTGTTGGCCCTGGGGCTGGAAAGGGACTTGGCATGGAACACCGAGCTCTGTCGTTCCTACTGCCATGAAACCCCTCTCTGATGGCTTGGGATCTCTTGAGTTCACATCTCTGCAGAGGGAGATTTCACTTCCCTCGTGGCTGTCCCTGTCTGGGTGAACACAGAAGTCGACAGAGTTTGCTCTTTCCAGGTATTGTCTCAGACCATAACCCCAGTGATCCCATGTGACATGGAAATCCCCACGGACAAGGAAAGGGTAGACCTTTTCCCTGAATTTGTTACAAATCATTCAGAAAAGGGCTAATGTGGGGAGGGGTGGAGAGGATAAATTGCAGCTCCTCCTTGCCTGAGCTCACAGCTGAGCTCCTCCGAAGAGGCAGAGCAGTACCTGGCGAGGAAGAGCCTTCCCAGAGCCAGCATGTTCCCTGCAAGGACAGTCCTGCTGCTCGTGGTGCTCCTCACCCTCTCCCCAAGCTCCAGCGCAGGTAAGACACCTCTTGGGCCACCTCTTCTGGTCAGGACTCAAGGTCACCCCACTAGGGTGGTCAGGCAGAAATCCCAGTGTGGAGCAGGGATGGGGCTGCTGGCAGGAGGAGCAACCCCCTGGCCAGGGCAGAGCTGCACATCCCGGGGGGCAGGGAAGGAAGGAAACTGTTCCTGGAGCTGGGTGGCTGTGGCAGAGCTGCTGCAGGGCTTTTGGTGCTGGATGATAACCTGGAGCATCCTCCCCTCCTGCCCAGGGAATGAAGGAGGAGGGCACCTGGGGGTCCTCGTGGCAGCATTTGCAAGTTTGGAGGATGCTGCGTGCATCAGCCTTGTCATGGGGGAAGGTTCTAAAGACAAACTGCCCTCCACAGCCAGTGTTCACAGTCTCTCTTTGTCTCCTCCAGCCCCTTACTCTCCATCCGAGTGCTGCTTCCATTATGTAAAGGCTGCTCTCCGGCTGGCAAACCTGAAGGATTTCTACTCAACTTCCAGGGAGTGCTTTTCCCCAGCAATTGTGTAAGTCCTGGTAATCTCCCCTCTGCTGTGCTGTCTCTTGGGCCACCATGGGTTCAGTTCATCTGGGGACAGGACAGGTCTGTGTAGCCTCCATGGTTTTCCAGCATGAAGAGGGGAGGGCATGACTGCCTGGGCACTTCTACAGGGCAGAGTTAAGAACACGGGTCCACTGCAGCTCCTGAAGGCTCTGCACAGGCTCTAGAGGTGCTGGGCTGCAGCATGAGCTGATTGTAGGACACCAAGTACCCAGGGGCAGAGTGCAGGGCCCAAGGGAATAGAGAAAGCTCAGGGGAGGGAGGATGGTATGGGCATGAGTGGGATTACAGCTGTCGTTTCTCACAGAGCTTCCCCTTTAACCTCGGCAGGTTTAAGACCAAGAACGGGACCAAGGTCTGTGCAGACCCAGAGGAGCCCTGGGTGCAGAGAGCAGTTGGGAAGCTTCGAAAGAGGACAGGACTTCGTGCCCCATGATGTAGAGTGGGTGCCCTGGTTCAGGCTACCCGACATCCCGGTGGGAAGGAAGGTCTATAACCATCCTCCCAGCAGGGAACGCGGAGGTCCCGGCTGCTGGGGGAGGGCACAGACTCCCCAGAGCCCTGAGCCGTGTCCACCAGCCGGACACCAGCCCCTGGAATGCTGCTGGTCCCGCCAGCACCTGCCTGCTGGTCACAGCCACAAAATAAAGTTTACTTCATGTGAGATTGGAGAGTGGTGTCCTTTCTTCTCCTGCTGCCAGCAGGTCGAGGCATGGAGCTGGCCAAGGGGCTGGGGTGGGATGGGGGCTCTTCCCACCAAGCCTCACTGGGGCAGGCAGGGAAGGGCATGGATGGCACTGTATGGATGCAGGGCATTTGGGTACTCGCTTCAAAGGAACCCAAAAAGGGCTGGAGACTCATCTGAGGGCTTTCAGGTGATAAACTGCCATCAGTTTGGGGCTTAGAGGTTTCAGCTTGTCCCTTGTGCTGGCTGCCCTGTGCAGGAGCACGGCCTGGCTGCCACATCTGCCCCAGGGCTGTGGAGTCTCCGAGCTGTGCTGCAGAGGAAGGCTTTCTCTGCAGATCTCCCTGCTAAGGGAGGACAGACAGGGGATGCTGAAGCAGGCAAGGGATTCACCGACATACAGCCCTGGAAATCCCGCCCCTGCCAGGGTCCCTGGGAGCTCAGCAGTGATCCCTGCCAGGGATTTGGGATGGGGAGGAGAACTGCAAGGGCAAGAGTGAGAAAAGTCATGGGCTGAGCTAAAGACAGTTTAATAAGTAAAGCAAAAGCTGCACACACAAGCAAAGTAAAATCAGGGATTCTTTCACTCCTTCCCCCCCTCAGGGAAGTGTTCAGCCATGGCCAGTGGAGCAGGGCTCCACCACGTGTGACAGTGACAAATGCTGTGACTCTGAACGTCTCCACTTCCTCTTTCTTTTCCCATGACAATTCAATAAGGGAGGTGGGAGGAGGGGGAAAGAGAACCAACCCCCAGAAAAACCACCAAAAAACCCACCAAGTGATAAAAAAGCCATCACTTACCACTGACCAGATGGTGCTCAGACAGTCCCTGAGCGGCAGCCATCCTGAAAGCCCTAATGTCAGCACTCCCAGCTCCTGGGGAAGGGGATTTTGGCTGCAGCAGCTCTGGGGATGTTTTCACAGCAGAGGCAAAACCCACCCAGAGCTGAGGGATGCCCCTGGCACACTGTGGGTCTGGGAACTGGAGGTCCCATGAGCACCAAGAGGCAGGTGGAGATCTGTGGGTGCACCAGGAGATGCTTCAGCCTGAGGAAGCCTCTTGAACTTTTGCTTTTACTATTCCTGAGCTTTCAGACTGTGGAGTCACCCTGTTTGCTTGGACTTGGTGCCCTCTCCTGACAGCTGTGGCAAGGATGCAGCACAGACCTCAGCACCACACCGACATTTATCACATCCACATGTACCCTGTTAAACTATTAACTTTCATGATTACCCACTCAAACCCCAAAAGATTATATGAGTCAGAGAATATTTCCCCATCTCTACATCGGTTTGGGGTTTTTTTGTCCGTGCCTACCCATTTTAATTTCCAAAGTAGGGTTTTTCCTTAGTCAAAAAATTTGTATTGAATCATTAATTATTAGTCAGGTTGCAGGTGGTTTGGACACCCATAAAATCCTGTGAACAGCCTGTCCCCGCCTCTCCTCTCTACACAGAGGGCTGCTGGCCTTTGCATTTGCCTAACCAGGAGCACCTGGAGAACAGCTGGAGAAGAGGTTGTGCCACCAGTGGGAATGGCCAGGGAGGTTGCTGGGAGCACCCCAAGGCACTGCAAGTTTGAAGAGCCTGGAGAAGACTAAAGACAAACCCGAAGGTTCACTGCTGGGACAAGGACACAGAGGGTACCCCAATCCTCCAGAGCTTTGTGGAGCCTCTCCAGGCCCAACATGCACTGAGTTGCTTTATGAAGGGCAAATAGTAGAGGCATCCATTAATGCCTCCTGTAGGACTGGGGACAGGAATAATTAGCTAAGGGGAAGGAGGTGCCTCAGACAAGCCTGAAAAGGGGGCTCAGGGCTTGGCACATAAGGTTTTCTGTGCCAGGAGATGGTTGAAAAAGCCACTAGCTCAGTTCTCCCTTAATTACAGCCCTTTGCTTGTAACCGATGCCTGGGAGGGGGTGTGACCCTGGTGCCTGCTGGGCTCGAGGGTCTGTGCATCAGGGACGTGGCAGGAGCTGCTAAAAGGAGGGCAGGAGAACCTGGGGGGTTGCACAGTCCATAGCAGAGGACTCAGGAGCTGCTGTGGGTCAGCTGTTTTCTCTCTGTAAAGCCCTTTCCTGAGGAAAGTAGCACTAGAACCCAGTGGTGCTGTGCCCAGCTCTCTGCATGACCTCCCTGCCCCATCAGGCCACCAGACCCCATGTCGTGCTGCCTATTTCTTCTAAGTCAGAATTTTCAGCACATTTGATTTGTTTCCTTCTCCTTTCTTCTTACAGAGAAGTCGTGCGAACATGAGATAGTCTTCAAGGAAGTCCATTTCCACCTTTATTCTCCTCTGAGAAGCCCTGGCTTGCCTCATCCCCAAGCCACAGCCAGGTCCCCTCCTGGTGCTCCCACTCACCACCATCCTATGGGGGTTCCCAGCGGGTCCTCACCCCCTCACACACAGCCCACGGCTGCATCCTGCCCTCCCGGGGAGCAGATCCCTGCATGGAAGCTGGGCTGGTGGTGCTGCTGTCAGGGTCTGTGCCCCCTGCCCCTCCTGCCCTTGGGGTCCTCTCTGGGGTCTGGGATGCCCCATCTCCCTGCAGAAATGGCCTGTCTGCACTCATGGCCACAAGCCTCCATCCCTCTGAGCCTCTCGTTTCGATCCCAGTGCTCATGTGGGAGGCAGAGGCAACACTCGGGCTCAGACTTGTGATCAGACCCAGACTCTCCTCAGACACCCCACTGCCACTGCCCCATTTTTTTCCCCCCTTCTATAAAGTCTCCTGAACCCACCAAAAGCATCTCTGCCACTCCCTGCTCTGGGTTCCCTGCTAGTTTGGTCCAGGATGGGTTTTTCTGCCTTACATCCCATCCCGTCACATCCCAGAGTGCTTCACTGACCAACCCAACGCCCTCTGTAGGGCCAGGGTGGCTGGGGAGGCCGCTTTGGAGGGGACTCATTAGTCACTGGCCTTTGACAATGCGGCCAAACCAATTAAACCCACCTGCGACTCGTTCCTGCTCAGACTGTGGCTTGTCTCTCCTGTTAGAAATAAACAGATGAGCACTGGACTTGATGTTCTCTGCCTTCATGGGAATATGGTTTAATCTGCTTTCCTGAGTAACTTTCGGTTCCCCCCGAGCCTCCTGGAAGCCCCTCACAGCGTCACGGCTCTTCTGAAAGCAGAAGTAGCCAACCTCCTCCCCGACCTTTTCCACCCACCACTGGATGTGTCCCAAAAATAAACGACAGAAACCCCCTGGTCCCTGGGAAGGGGCTTCTTAGAACACGTCTGAAATTTTTGGAAAACCTGTCCGAGTGGGCGGGATGCGGAGGATAAATTACGGTGCAGCAGGAGCCAAAGCCACGGACACCGGGCAGGGCGGCACAAAGGACGGAGGAAGAGCCCTCACGCAGCCACCATGCCCACTGCAAGGACACTCCTGCTGCTCACGCTGCTCCTCACCTTCTCCCTGCACCACACCACAGGTAAGGCACCTCGTGGGCCACTGCTGCAGGTCCGGGCTTGGAGTCCCCACTGAGGATGTCCCGCTGGGGAGGTCGGGCAGGAAAGCCCAGCAGGGAGTGGGAATGGTGCTGCTGGCGGGAGCAGCAACCCCCTGGGCAGGGCAGGGCAGCACATCAGGGATGCAGGGAGGGATGGAGAAGGTGCTGGGTGGTTTTGGTGCAGCCGGCCCTGGGGAGACGCTGTGGGAGCTTGGGGGAGACTCTGGCAGCCATTCCCCTGTTCTCAGCTGGATGAGAAAGTGGTTGGAGGAGGGAGAGCACGTTCAGCTGTTTGGAGCCTCCTGAAACACCCTGCAAGTTGTGCCCCTGCCTTGGAAACCCCCAAAACCTCATCCCCAGAGCGAGCAGCCCAACCTTACCATGCACTCTGGTGGCTGCAGCAATACGGGCTGTGGGGTGCCGGGTCCTGTGCTGGTCCCCTCCACACCACTGTCCACATCCCAGTCCTGTGCTTGCTGCCACGGAGGGAGACAAACCCCTGCCGTCGGATCCTGTGGGAGCTGCCGAGAAGCTCCACAGTTCTACATCCTGCGGTGCCATTGTCCGGCAGTGCAATTAATTGCAAAATGTGGCCAAGGGTGTCTAAAACATCCCTCCCTTCCCTTCACAGCCCACACCAGACCCATCGAATGCTGCTTTGAGTACGCACAGAAATCCGTCCGACACATGCAGAGCTACTACGAGACCCCCATTGACTGCCCTATGCCTGCAGTTGTGTGAGTACCCCAGGGGTTGCCTCCCACCCCGGCATGGTGGGGAGCTGGAGCAGCTCCTCCAATCCATCCCAGTCTGCAGATGGCTCGGTCCCAGCCAGGGGCATGTGCCTGGAGGGGGCTGTGGTAGGAAAGTAGCTCAGTGGGGTGGGCAAAGGGGGGAAAAATAGGTTTTACTGCTTTCTGCTTAAGCCAGTGGTCTGGGAAGACTCAGAGAGATGACATGAGCCCAAGGAGGGTGTGGGCTGCTGGAGATGGTTCCAAGCCTCCATCCAGGATGGGGCTGCACAAAGACAGGGGAGAACGGGGAGGGAATGGCTCACAGTTCACATTTTCACTCTTTTTCCTCACTGTCTCCTTGCAGGATTGTGGCTCAGAGCGGTGCCCACATCTGTGCTGACCCCAAAAAGCGCTGGGTGAAGAAAGCCATAGAAACGCTTCAAAAGAAAAGATGAACTCCACCCACCACCCGACTTGCCCATCCAGTCCTCCTGTCTCTGCTGGGTGCTGACGGTGCTCACAGCACTTCTCCAAAGGCTGCTGTGGCAGTGGGCACCATCACTGCAGGAGGAGCCAGCCCATACCCTGGCAGGATCAGGTGTCACAGCATCACGGACCAGCCGGCCACCAAGCTCCTGCTGTCCCTGCCCTGCCAGGCTGTGCCAGTGGAGCAAATATTTATAATAAAGACTCATTGCCATAAGTTGCTGTCTGAATTTTTCCTGATTCCTCCAGCCCAAGGAGCAGATCCTACAAGCCCAGGGCATGGCGTGACCCAAAAAAACCTCTGCCACAGGCACATGTTTCTCTGGGCTGGGAGCAAACTGTGCCTGGTCACCGTGTGCTTCATTGGGAATGTGACAGCAGAGCCAGGTCTTGACTCACAGGTCAAGGACACGGAGGTGAGGTTACCCTTGCCCCTAGGTAAGGCTATACATCCTCAGAGCACACTCACAGCCCCACAGGCTTTGCAGGTGCTCCAGAATTAAGGGGTCAGCAGTGGAGGGTTCCAGAAGATACTGATCTACCAAACCCTTAACACCTTGTCAGCTTCTAAGTGTGCTGGTGGCCACTGCAAAATATCTGAGGGAGGTGAGAAACAATATCCACAGCGCCAGGAGAGTGAAGGCACAACCCCCTTGAGGTGGGCAGAGAGGTGTCCTGGCTGCCTGTCCCCCCCCGGGGCTGGGGAGGGGTGGAAGCAGCACGGCATCCCAGACGCTCACACCACACTGCTGGTCCATCATCTCACGGCAGATGTGCAAATTCACACAGGAAAACCTCAGAAAGGCGAAGGCAAGGAATGTGGCAAGTGCCACAGACTGATCCTCAGCCCAAAGCCTCCTCAGTGTTTCATGCTCCGTTACAAAACACGGCAGGGCTGCATTTTCTAGGACACCGAATGGCACCGGAAAAACATCCCCAGGGACATTTCTGCCTGCAAATCGTAAGCACCACGAGGTGAAGTGGTGGAGGAAAGCTGAAGCAGAATCTGATTCTGGGGGACAAACATCCCATGGACTGTGCATCCCCTGTCAGAGGGGACAGGAGCTGCCGGCTCCACGCTCGCCTTCCCCGGCGAGCACAGACTGACAAAGCACACGGCTCCACACCGGCTCTTGCACATGGATGTGTATTTTAATAAAAATAATTCTGTCAATATACAGCAGAATGTCGATTTTTTTTTTTACCATATTTCCAGTATATTTTCATAGGCTTTTTCTCAGTTAAAATCCCCCTCCCCAATCCCCTTTTTGAAGGTTTCATGCGAAGCATCAGATAACTTAATTCACAAATACTAAGCTTAGACTGAACCAATGTGCACAGTTTGTGTAATGTCCATTTAGCCAATGTTGTACCAAGGAGGAGGAACTCCCTTCCGAAGGCGATGAGAAGCCTGGAGCGGCACAGGGAGATCTGCCCGGCGCTGGCTGCTCCTCCAGAGCCGGTGGGAAACCTGCAGAGACCTTGCACCCCAATGCTCCAGCTGAGCATTTCATACCTGAGTTTTGAGCAACCAGCAGGAGAGGAGTTCACTGCGTGGTGGGCAGGTTCTGGGGCTTGCCCTGCTGTGTGCCAGAAGCCTCCTCCTGCCTCCCCTGGCTGCAGAGCCGTGAAGAGCGTGCACAGGCGGGACCGAGAGACAATCCCAATCCAACCCCTGTGCAGAGTCCTTGGTCTGGAATTCCCCACACTTGTATTTTTCGAATTTTCTTTAAAATCCGGAGTATCCCCAGAGCTGCTGCTGTTTCTCTTTCTCCAAGTTTGAGCCTGTGTGGAAGCCCAGCCTGCAAAATCCCTCTGTGCTCCCTTCTGGAGGAAGGATGCAGCTGAAGTCCTCCCGAGCAAAAGAGGTCTCAGCAAGTGCCTCGACCCAAATGGAGTGACCAGAGAAAATGTGTCTGCCTGGCCAGGGGATATTGAGCAAGGAGCAGAGGTTTGCATGGCCTCCAGGAATCCTTCTGTGGTGATGTGAGTGTAAATCCCTCATGGGACTCCTGCAAGCAGGGGAGAGTTAAGCTTCCCTCTTGGAAATAAAACAGCTGGCAGGACATGTGCTCCTCAAGCCTGGATGATGCCCTGGCTTGTCAGGCACTGCTACAGCTCAAGCTGCAGGCTCTGAGCTCTGTGGGACATGAGGAGAGGGACAGACAGGCCTTGATCAGCCATCCATCACCTGCCACCTCTTGCTGCAGGGAAGGACGGTGGAGAGCAGCCAGTGCTGCCCATGAAAGAGGCCTCCAGGTTCTCAACTGCTCCCCTTTCCTCTCAAATCTGCTGTAGCTCCTCCCAGCTCCCTGGCCACACTTCCTCCAGCTCTCTGCCCTACACAGCCAATGGGACAAGGCTCACAACCATCTCTGTCTCTTGACTAAGAGCTGCTGGACTGCCGTTGCCTCCATCACTCATTCCTCTGGGGCAGAAGGGTTCCAGCAGCACCCAGCACATCCCCTGGCATGTCCTTCCCAAGTCCTTCTGCAGAAACACCTTGGGACAGACATGTACAGCTGGAGACTCAACACCAGCTCTCTACAACAGACCTCCTGCCTTCCCAACCCACCACTCAGGCTGCTCTCACACTGGCAGGGTTGGAAGTTGCTCCTTCTGCAAAGGGGACTCCAGGGTGGACCAGAGCCTTTTCAAGGTGTTCCTTCTCTCAGGCTGTGACCAGCGCCACGGGGCCTCACTGCACCCAGGACTGAAGCATCATGGACCCCTCTCTCCACCTGCTGCCCGTGGGGCAGTTCAAGTTTGCACTCTGCTTCTTCATGGGAAGAGCTTCCTGACCCCATGTGGTACCCCACACAGCTTCACAGCATTGACAGGCTGCTCTACAGCCTGACTGCCATGGTTCACCTTCTCAATCAACCCCACAAGGGCAGAAGAAACTCTGAAACTTGCACCTAAACAACAGCTGCTATGTATTAACAAAGCACAGCAGCAATCCAACCTGGATTGCTTTGCTGAAGGAGGGGATGGTTCATCATCCCTGATGCCCAAGGTGGAAAATTACACACTGAATCCCCAGAACTAGTTCCAGCAGCTCTGGTTGCTCCAGTTGTTCAAGGGAGACTCAAGAACAAAGCTATTTAAAGAATGGTAAAGATGCCTTAATAAAATGCGAAAAACAAGGACACAGCTTGAGGACAGCTTGAGATGTCACTGTAAAAAAGCAGAAGGAATAAGGAAGCTTGTGGAAAGATCCTAGGTGAAGGTAACCATGAGGAATGATACTCCTGGAGGGGCCCATCTTCCACACCAGTCACAGCTGCATCTCCCAGTGTCCAAATCCAGTCGGCAGCAGCACAGTGAGAACAACCAGGATGTTGGACACAGCCAGAGGCTGTAGCACCCATAACCACACATCTTTCATATGTCCCAGGGCAAGGAGTTCCAGCTCTGGTACTCGTGGGGGGCTGGAGGGGAGGGAGAGCAGCCACCAGACAACCTCCCCTCAACAGCTGGATGCTGCATGTTGTCCAGTGCTTCCCTTGGGAGTCCCTCTCCATTCTGCTCCCTGCACACAAGGGCTCAGCTCCTAACCAGACTCCAGAACAGCAGAATTGCTGCAGCCAGGCCAGCTGCAGGCTGAGGGGATCCTGTATGGTGACGGGAAGGCACCGTCATGCCGAGATCTGCCCCTTTAGGCCAGCGTGGCACAAGCCTGGGAAGGGCAGTCGGTGTTGCCATGTCTGTGCTCGGCACAGGCACGAGCCACAGAGCTGGCCCTGGTCTTGGAGCAGCTCCCACAACACCCAGCAGGCAGATACCACTACTGGTGGTCATGCAGCTGGGAGAATACTGGAACTGTGGGAGGTAGAGAAGAAAGAAGGGAGAGCTGGTAGCAGCAAGAAGTTTTCCCAAAACAAGCTGGCTCTGAGAGCACATTGAAGGATGCATGGGAAACAGACCTCCCTACTCATGGGAGGGCTCGTCTCAGACCTCATTCAACCCTCTTAAGTCTTGAATTAGCTTTTGTTAAATACCTGCTAGGACAGGCTCATGGAGCATCCAGACGAATCATCTGGAACAAGACGGTTGCAAGAGGAACAGGAACTGAGAGGAACAAGATTTGGCTCCCCTGGTAGAGGAGGGATGTCTACAAACTGGAATGCATCCAGCAGAGACCACTAAGATGGTCACAGGCTGGACTACCAGGTGTATGAGGTGGATACACCTCCCAGAAACCTTTATCCCAGACACTCCAGTGCATCTCACTCCAAAGTTCTCCCAATGCATTCTTGATGCTCTCTCTCACTGCTTTGGGGGAACAGCATGAATCCTCCTCCACAAGGAGAAAAGCCTGGAGATGCAATTCAGCTCCGTGAAGATCTCTCCACAGAACCCCTGAAGGACACTTTAACCAAGGCTCCAGGTCTGGAGTTCCCAAAATGTTGTTCTCAAAAGGCCACTTAACAGTCAGGGCATTGGGCTCAAACTTAAAGGCCAGGATGTGCAGGGCTGCTGTTCACCACCCTTGAAAATAGGTGAAATGTTATCCTTCTGAGAGGCCCTCACTGCAGTGCTGAGTTTGAAGAAGGCAGTTGGAGTGGCTGGTGTCCAGAGCACAGAGATGGAGTGTGTTTGCCACTCTGCAGATCACAGCTCTGGGTGGTGCCTCCGGACCGATGAGGGCAGAGCTGAGACCCTCTGAATGTGCAGCCACAGCAGAGCTGGAAGAGGTTTCTCCTGGGAGCAGTGACCAGGTTGCTCGAGGTACTTGGAATAACAAATCCCAACTTTTACAGGAGTAATTTCTGAACTGCATGTAGCCCCTGTTTGGCTGGACAGCCACATTCCAAGCTGAAGACCCCAATTCACTTTAGTTCTGCTTTTTAAAATTACTGCAACGATCCAAGCCAAGTTTCAGCCAACATGAACCATCAAAGAGCAGCCAGGGAGATTCAAAGGCAACAGGCTTTGAAATAAAACCTGGGAAAAGCAAGTCAGAAATCCCATCTAGGAATCAGGGGTAGGTGGAGGTTTACACCCCACCACACACTGCAAACAACACTTATCTTCTCCGTACTGAGTCATGACCATGCTAGTCAGAATCTGAGCAAAACAAACAGAAACCAGTAGTGAAACCACCAGACCACTTGAAATAAATGAAAAACCCCCAAGGAACATTCATCAGGCATTTCTTGGCACCAGAATAACCAGATATCTAGGAACATCTCTTGTTTGGGTTTTTTTTTTTGTAGTGAAAGGGAAACCAAAACAAAAAAAGAAGCTCTAGGACAGTCAGCACAGCTTTGCTGGGAGACCAAGTGGGGCATTACTGTAACACATGATGAAAAGTCTTGGCTTAAAGAAACCACAAAGAGAAGGAACTCAAAAACCTCAGAAAGAGATAGTGTTGGTACAAAGATGAGAGGTCTGATTGCAGCCAGACTGCAGCAAGCTAAACAGTGACCAACAGCAGAGGATGTTGCCAAATGGGAAAGGCAAAGCCAGGTACTGAGTATTTCCAACCTCAGCAGCCACAATCAGCTCAGCAGTGTGCCCTAAGCCTGGGTCTAAGGAATGAAGAGCCTGCAGGAGAATCTCACCTGGCCAAGTTCACACACTGCCTCAGGCTCTGGGGCCCAGTGGGCTGGGACAGGCACAGCCCTGGCACGTTTGGGAGCAGAGGCTTCAGAAAGGAAACCTGCCCACCGAGTTATCTCTGCACTTGCAGCAAGGCAAGGACTGCAGGCTGGGGCAATATCCACCTGCAGGCCAATGAGCAGAGCTGAACATCAAGAGATGAGCTTTCAGGCACATCAGGTGTCTCCCAGAATTGACAAGAAGCCACAGATTTCCAAGTTAAATTCTTCTGGTTAGTGCAGCCCTCTGCCTCTGTCTCCCTAGAAAAAGGCTGTGGTAGGCAGAGCTCCCTCTGCGTTTTTCAGCCACACGAGTTGATCTGATAGAAATATCTCCTCCATCTCCAAACCTCCTGTTGACTGTTTTCTTAGGCCCACCATGGCTCTAGCACTGCCCCTACACACTGTGCACCTTCACCAAAAGGTAGGGATAGTATTCCCAACCACCTCCAACACCATCTGCACATTCCCTGCCACAGTCATCTTCTGCAGTGCAGGAGACACCCGATCCCTGCCTGGATTTCAAGACCTCACGTGCCAGCTGCAAATCCAGCCTAGCTCAGAGGTCACACACCACTTTGCCTTCTCAGTGGCACACAAGCTCTCTTGCTGCTTCAATTCCTGGCACAGGCTAACCTCCATTATATGGGCAAACCTCATCACAAACTGTTCATCTTTCACTGAACCTTCAAAAAAAAAAAAAAAAAAATTCGTGAACAGCAGTAAAAGTCATGTTCAGTTGGAGCTCCCCTGGGTCCTCCCCAGAGCTACTGACCTGAAACTCATTTGGTGCACAACCGCAACCCCTGCCGTGCATCCAGGCTGAACCTGACATCTCTCAATGGTACAGCAGAGGAGGCAAAGCACATGGTGCTGCTGCCCACAGCCTCGCCAGGTAACAGTGAACACTGAGGAACACACACAGGTGCTTTGGATGCTTGGTATCACTCGAGTCCCTGGGCCTGATACCACAGCATGGACACGTTAGTCCATCTTACTTGAGGGTTACTCACCCACAGATCTTTGCTGGTCTCTTTTGGGCCTCAAACTTCAATAATTATCTCAGTAGTCCTTAAATAAACATTGCTGCTGTCTCCTGAATGGCTCAGGCCTGGTAAAGCTGGTACTGACCCCAACCCACAAGCTGATGCTGGCATGTTCCACCTGAGAGGGTGAGCACAGTTCAGCCCAGGCTTCTCATGACACTTCCAAAATTCAGAAGTGCTCATTTAGATCAGTGTTATGGGGATGTGGGGGCAGGAAACACAGTTATTACTGAGTCTTAGTGACAGAGCCCTCCTACATGGAGAAAAAGGGGGATTTGTTAATTTAACAAAAAACTGTTGGCCCAAGGGGGCAGCACCCATGGATGTCTCTGGCAGGTTCACACGACCTGCTTCTACACGTGCAGTGGCAGATGACTCCACATTCACCAGTCCTGTCCCTCCAGCTGCCAGGAGAGCTGGATTTAACTACTTCTCAGGGTTCTGAGACACCTCTACAGCACAACCACTAACACAAGGCAACGTCAAGTCTTATGCTCTTCCCACTCACAAAGCCAAATTGGAGAGCCTTGGGCTCTTAAGAGAGGCACCACGAAGGACCAGGCTCCTCCAGCTCCCATCATTAATGCGTGACAGGACCCACCTCACCAGGTCTCCTGCGGGGTTGTACGATGTGTATGTCTGGGACCGAGTCTGTGGGCAATAAATACATCAATGACTTTGTGGAGGTGGAAGAGACCTTTTTAATAAACATGATTCAAATAAAATAAAATAAAAAAAAATAATCCCTCTGAACTGCCACTGTGCGAAGAGTTCAGATAACTAGCACAGAAGATGATGCTGTATGTGCACGATGGAGGGAGAAGAGAAGAAAAGAACAAGCTGTCACCAGCTTGATCAGCTTCCTCAGTAAATCAGCATAAACCAGCTCAGCAAAACTCTCCAGATAAAATATTGGTGGAACCATGAGAAACAACTCAAATCAAAACAAAGAGAAATCCCTACATCAGAAGGCGCTACATTAGAATAACCAGCGAAATACTGAGTGCTGCTGGAGCCGCAGCAATGGCAGGGAGACAGGTGAGATCTGCCAGTCGTTCCTGGGGTCAGGAATAGCCACACAGTGAGGGACTCACTCAGTCCTTTCACAGGCAGTGTTTGTGTGTGCTAGAGGGGGTGTCGGTGGCAGGGAGGTCAGGCTATCGAACGAGGTGGTGGTGCAGAGTGGCAGCAACGGAGGGTGAAGGGCAGCACTCAACGATGTCAACTCCATCTTGCTCTGTGTTAGTGCAAATAGTCGTCTACTCTGGCAAAGGAGCAGGAGCCCAAGCCCACACGAGCCATGAGCCGCAAACACTCCGAGGCCTGGCCCAGGGCAAGCATCAGCGGGGGCTGCTTTGGCAGGTTCTGAGATTCTGTGGGGGCAAAGAAAGAAATCTGTTTAGAAGAGGTGTCCCGGCGGTGTGCTGGCTCACCTGCACTCAGGTCCCTCTCAGTCCCCACTGGGCACCCAGCCCAGCATCCCTGGCAGGAGGTGATGGCTCTGGAAGGAAGCTGCTCCTTGAGTTCTGCTGGCTCTGTGCTGCTGCTCCTCCTCCACGTACCCACCACCCACGACACATGCCACAGCTCAGCAGGGCCTTTGAGAGAGTGCTGCTGGTGGTGGCCAGAGCAACAAAAAGGCAACGAAGCTCCTGCTGATGCTGCCTGCCAGAAAACCCTCCAAGCATGAGAGATCGAAGCATGGAAGAATAAGGAAAGGCAGGAGAAACTGGCACCAACTGAGAGCAAGAGCAAGCTCTCCACCTCTCACACTTGTGCAAGGCTGCAAGCCCTGGACAAACTCACTCACTCATCTCTGCATCTTTACAACTGCATGTTCGCGGTGCAAGCACGAGGGAACCCTCAGCTGAGCCAGACAAGGTGCCTTGTGACCTGTGTGATGAAGCATGTCCAGACACCATCCCTCATGTCTCCCTGGTGACAGCTCTCAGCAACTTGTTCATGCTCCTCAAGCACTGACAAACGACTGCTGACTGCCAGGGCAAGGGTCTCTTCTTCCCAAGAGATGTAATTTCTGTTCCTCTACTCAGTCAGAACAGCTGTTCCTTCCCCCAGAAGACAATCTCTAAATTTCCTTCTGGCACACTCAGGGTGAGATGCACAGACCCCCTAGGAAATCCTCCTGGGCACCGTGAGCCAGACTGTGCACAGGAGCCCAGCACGAGTTTCCAAGACGGAGAAATTGTCCAGTGGACAGTGTTTGGCTGCTGTGGATGGACTGGGGAGTGTCCTGCAAAGTTATCTGGGCAGTGACACAGCATGGGCACGATCTGGTGACAGGTTCAAGGGCCCTGCCTAGAACAAATCAATCCCTTTCTTGCAGACTGGTGGCAGGCCATAACCTCATTATTTCTGCACCATGGGTTTTCCTGTAGCTGACGATGCCAGGAGGATCAGTAAAGGCACAGCAAGACACTGATGGCAGCAAAGACTTCCATCATGGCAGGCCACTGCATTTACTACACCAGGCTTGAGATAAGGGGACAAATGACAACAAGTTGTTGAGCCATGGAACATACTTGTCTGAGGAAAATGGAAGAACAGGCATAAATGTTCAGCTCTGAGGACACAGAGGAGGGCAACAGACTGCTCATACCTGGATCCAACCATCCTGCTGACACAAAGAGCAAAGCTTATCAGAAAAAGAGAAGCTGCCTTGACAGCTGAAGAAAACCAACCTAAAACCAGATCTCTGCACAGAGCAGGGTCCTCTCAGTGCAGTTAAGACTGTAAGGGAAAGAGCAACAGGGCTTGCCCAATTCCGACGCTGGCCTGCAGGGAGCCAGGCCCTCTGGGATCTGGCAGCCATAGCAGAGGATGGGGACACACAGAGGCAGTGCTTGAGGGGAAGGTAAACCCTGCCTGCATTTAACTCTGCATGTTCAGCATGAACTCAAAGGTAACTGGAATTATGGCTCCCTCTGCTTTAGAGCCAACACTATGGAAAATGGCTTCACTCCTGAGGTGCTGCAACAGAGCAACTGCATTCCCTCCCAGAAAGTAGGATGATGCCAGGACTGAACTCTGCCAAACCCATACAGCATGGAAAGGAGCCCTGGTAATGCCTGTAAAATGATTCAGGTGCGTTCAGAACACGAAGGAAGAGAGGCAGGAAATGCATCAAAGAGATCTTGGTTTCTTCTGTAAGCAGGGGAGGAAAATCCTAAAGACCATCCTTGGAAGTAGCATTGAGGAAGATGCAAGGAAGGGAGCCAAAAGAAGAGTTTCTCAGGGGGATTCATTCTCTGCAGGCTTTCCTCCCACCCCCCTTCCTGCATCACTGCCCTGACAGTCCCCAGCAACAGAAAGAGAGGCCAAAGCTAAACACAAGAGTTTCTGAACTTTCCCCAACACTCGCGGGCTTGCCCACCACAGGACAGCCCTTGAGAGCAGGTGTCTCCAGGGGGAACAGCTCCCAAAGGAACCACATCTTACCCAATATAGCACTATTGAGAGCAGCACACACAGGTTCCCTCTGGATCGGGTCCAGCTGTTGGCCAACGGGGCAGTTCCAAGGGTCTGAGTAAGCTAACAAGCTAAAGGCGTCCTGTGTGAGAGAACAGAGAGGCACAGTGAGGTCCTGCAAGGCTGCAAACACACAGCAGAACAGCCAAGTCCGTCAGCTGGGGCACCTCCTGCCATCGCCACAGTGACAGGTGCCTACCTCCTGAAAAGAAATGGCCCTTTTCTTCTTGGCAGCAAAGGACCACACTGGGCCATCAAGAGAGTGGATTAAAGAGGGTGCCCCCTCCACCTGGCAGGGGAGCCAGCACAGGAAGGCAGGTAGAGTGTCACCTGGAGAGAAGAAGAGCATGCAGTTGCCCCAGGAAGGCAGGCAGGAGCTGTAGTTCTTCTCTCCTGTGCTGACAGTTGGGTGTAGACGCTCTCTGTTCATGTTTTGACCTCTGATCCCCATGCAGGCCCCCTCTTCCTCAGCAGGTGCAGAGGTGGGGGCTACCCAGGGTCTGCAAGGGAACCCCCATCCCCAGTCCTGGCCCAGAGAACTGCTGCAATGCAGCACAAGGCCCAGGCTTACCTGAAGCATCTTTTTGTGCACGGTGTTCTTTCCATATTCTCTGCAAAGCTGCTCGCTCAGGATCTGCAGCTCCCGTCCAAACTGGATCATTCTCTCCGTGGCAGCGTGGTTCCCTCCGCAGAGCTGCCTCTGGGGACAGCTGTCTTCTAGAGGAAAGGCAGTGAAGAAGGAACAGTCATCTTTCTTTCCTCACCAATGCCCACTTTGTGTCATGACACCCACAAGCTTTTTCCCCTTCTGGAGCAGGTGGCTGCCCTCTGCTCTAAGTTTATCCCAGTGGAAGCTTTCTGTGATTCCTGCACTACAATAGCCATCAGTGGGCTTTTCACGGTGCCTGATAAGTACAGGAAAGATTTGAGCTCAGTTTAATGCCTGAGGACTACCTAGAAATCAAGCCTCCTGATAAAATCCCAGGAGCTTGCAACTCCAGCTGTGTTACCCTTTCATGTGTGTAATACAACATACACAACACAGCAATCCCTTGGTTTAACAAACCCTGGACTCAGAAAACTTTCAGTCAGACATGCCAACACCACCAGCTTCCCAAAAACCCATTACTGCTGGAGGAATCCCCAGTTGCAGACAGAGTGTGGCTGATTCATCCTCTCCCTCCTGGCTGAAGCACCCACAGACAGGACAGTTGTAGCTGACCCGCTGTGCTGAGGCACAGCTCAGCTCAACTCCCCAGCTGGCACTTCTGCCAGGCCTGCTCTGAGCTGGATTTCATGGCCAGCACTGAATAAGCCTTTGACTCCTATTGCTTTCCCTGCTCCACAACATCGCCAGCACTGCTGTGAGACTACTGAAAAGCCAGACCTAGTTTTAGCTCCAGGACAGATTCATTTTCCCCGTGAAACAGGCACCTTGAGAACTTCATTCCTGGGCGGGGAAAGAAGCCCACAGTACACGTTCTAGTCCCCACTATCCAATCACAGTTTTAACTCTTGACACCAGCTCTTTCTGTTTCCCTTTCCCCCTCCGGCCCCTGAGGCCCTACCCATGCTGGACTCATCCGTCTGCAGGATCTCTTCATGTTTGTAGGTGCCATTCATTATCCTGGTGGATGAATTTTCCAGGACTCCGTTGGGATAATGCTCAGCCTCCATTTCCATCTCGCTGTCACTGAGGTGAAAAGGGGGAAGAAAGGTTAGATGTCTAAATTAGAGAGGGAAGAAATTAAGAGCTCATGTGCCAAATGGTGCCCAGCAATGGCCAGCAGACCAGGAAAGGTGCCAGCTGGACTGCAGGGAGCCAGATGGTCTAAGTCAGTGTAGCAAAAATTGTTGCAGGCTTCTGAAGACAATTTATGAAATAGGTTTCTGTTCTGAAAGTGCCTGTCATAATTCCAGGTGCAGAGTGCTTTGCATTTTCCCTTCAGGAAGTGTTCATCCCTGGGACAACAAACAGCAGCCAAACAATAACAGACTAACAGACTGCACAGGAGGGGAGTCTTGGCTAAGCCCTCAGTCCTTGCAAAGAGTGCAACACAGAACACTTAAATGTTCAAGACAGCAGGCTGACTGAGACTGCTGAATAACTTCTGATTAGAGTGTCTAGACAAACTACCACGCTGGGCTCCGATGGCACCAGTGTAATGGGACAGCTTGGTGTCTGAAACAGGAGCATCCTAATATTCCTTATGAGATAAGCCTCCAAGCCTGAGCCACAGAAGGGAAACTGGAACAGGTTTGGGGTTGCTGGGACTTGTAGTGACCTTGTAGATACCAAATATTGCTCAGAAGGGCACGACAGATGACCTTCTAGTTCCTCAGAAAGGAGACTGAGCCCTTTCCCACCATCCCACCCTTCCTCATGTATCTCCAGAGGGAAAAAAAATACCTGGTTTCTTGATTACTCGTACTACTGTGCTGCTGAGATTTGGTAGAATCTGTAGAATTGGACTCAGAGTAGTTCACAGATGAGGGGGAAGAGGAGGAGGAAGATGAAGATGATGAACTCAGTGCTGGGTATTTACTGTGACTCTGTTTGCTTTTTGTGGACATGACTCCATTGCTACAGGTTGGACTATCTGCTCCTGAAAGCCAAGAAGAAAGAAAAATAAGACCAGACTGACCATATTACTCTGTTGTGAAGTCAACAATTTGGCACAAGAGGCTTTGCTTTCCTGACCTCCTCTCACCACTGCGTCAGTGTGGCACTGAGCCACTGGTGGCTGCACTAAAGGGCCGCCTTCAAAACCTTCTTTACTCTGAAAAAAACCTGCCCTGCAGACAACTGTGGGAAATAACTAATGCAAAACCAATTCTGCAACAGACACACATGCTAACAGTACATCCCCTCAGCTGGGTATCAGAAAGGAAAGGAGCATTTCATGGAATAATGTCCACCTTGGACATCAGCTCCTCACGCTGGGAGACGCAGAGAACACACTTACCGGTACTGTGAACGTGGGAGTTGCTTGATCCGTGTCTAGGACTTAGGCTGGGGGAGCCGGGGTAACTGTCCTGGGATCGGGGGCTGCGGGCACTGAAACAACGCACTTCGCTGTCCGTGCCGTTCACCATCTCCACGAACTGCCGACACCTGGTTTCATAGGAGGGAAGAAGGGGAAAAAGGGTGCGTGACAGCCAGGATGCTCTGCACTGAGCCCCCCCTCAGCTCCTGAGCGGAGACGTCCTGGAAACTGCAAAGGAGCTCAACTGCTTTGCTTCCAAGAGGACATTTCAGACTCCTGATGCCTTTGTACTGTGAGGGCTCTGGTAATGCTAAAGGAGGAAGGAGTTCAGAAACTGCAACTTTGATACTAATAAATGTCAAGACATTCCCAAAAAGCAAGTTTAATTCTGTTGTGCTAAGAAGAAACTGATCCTTTACGGCTTTCACCTCCAGCTCCTCTGCAGGTACTCCAAAATTCAACTGTGGAAGGTTTTTTTCAGGGGGAAGATACTAAATCTGTCAAACATCATAAGTCCTTCACTACTCCATCAACCTAAAAACACTGGTGGCCGATGGAAAATAGAGAAGAAAGAGTAAAAAATTCAGTGACAGTGAGGACAGTTCCTCACTTAGCTTTACTAGGAACTGTCCTCATGTCTCAGAAGGTTGGGGAGAGCTGTTCTGCACAGCTGGAGAACTGGAACACTTCTTCCTTTAGTCTCTACCCCAGACAGCTTTTTCCACACATCTGCCTTTCCAGGAACCTTCACAGCGACTGCCACTGCTCCAGCAATGCAAGTTCTCCACAAGACAAGTGAAGACCACCTGGGAAGGAGTTTCTGGCAGTCAGCAGAGCTAAAATTCACCCAACTCTACCCGACCTCACGAGGCAAAGCCACACTGGGTCTGAGCAGCAACAAAAGGGCTGCAAGCACTATGCAAAGGACTCCCCCAGGGATCTCAGGTGGAATTCAGAGCAATGTGTGCAGCTGGCCTGGATGTCTGGGCAGCCTCTTCTCTGCTGCATCTACACATTTCAGCAGTAGGGAGTATAAAGCTATTCATACTTACTTTAACATGAAGAGCAGGTTGGGGTTATGTTCTAGGAGGCCAGGATAGAGCTGCTGGGTGGCTTCTATAGCCTCTCCCACTCTGCCTGCTAATACTAGCTTCTGTATTCCTGAAAGCAAAGGGAGACCTGGTGACACACAGGACCAGCCCACAGGAACAGCCAGAAGGGCTGTCTCATATGCCACCCAGCTCCCCGCTACCACCTTGCACAAGGGCTTGGGAGAACTGGGGACCACATTTTATTATGGATTAGGGCAAGGAAAACCATGTGAAAATGAGGGAGGACTTGTTAGCAGCAAAAAAAAAAAGATAAAAACTAAATGTACTTAAAACTAAAACTGCATTGTTTTTCCAGCACTTCTTATAAAATACAGAGGGAAGTTTTTGAATGGCCTGTGAGGTGCTTTGCAAGCACAGACTCTGATAGTAAGGCTGTGGCTTTTGAGCAGTTGGAAGCCCAGCCTGGTAAATCCTCATTAACAATCCCCATTAACAAACTGCAGTGACTCGTCTTGGCTCCCACTTCTCAGTGTCTATTAGCTTGTTATGGCAGCTGAAAGCTGGAACCAAAGCCGTGGCTCTCACACCAACACAAGAGCTCTCGCTTCACGCTGTTTCTTCCTCGCACGTCCGTTTTTAAGTCTCGCTGCTTCTGACAGCTCTGAGGGGTGCCGTTCCCTTTTACATTTCCCCTTCTTTTTGTTTTCCCATCTGTGTTTTCCTCACACCTTTTATTTAAGCCCCAGCTTCGGAGCTCTGTGTTCCCCTCCCTCCGCCTGCCTTGTCCCCTGCCCTCCCACAAGCTCCGTGTCTCCCCGTGAGGCTCCGCCAGTTAAACCCACCCCAGAGGGAACACGGGCCGGGGTCAGGGTTGCATAATGCATGACCTGGAAAGCACAAAGCCCCATCAGCACTACCAGGCAGCAACTACAAGTTATTTAAAAAGCAGAGTCCCCAGATGAACCCGAATGCTGGCTAAGCACACGCAACGTATGGAGAGTGAGCCACAACGGGGCACAATGCTCCTGATCCGTAACAGTCACAGGAGAAGCAGTTCACAAAGGGAAGGGCAACGTACAGGGCGGGATACAGCCTGCATTCAACAGCCAGGAGAATGCAGAAAGCACACCAATGTTCTGCCACTCTGCAGTCTGAGCCTGTGAATGGAAAAGCTTAAAATAAAGGTACAGCAGGGGAAAGCCGCGGGCCTTATTCTGCAGGAACCAAAAGCCTTACAAGCTGAGAGATGAGCCACCTGGGAGGAGACAGCAGTAACCAAAACAGACACAATATGAATTCTTCACCTAGTGTGAGCTAAACACCTCGGCTGTGCAAAAATGTTACCTGAAATCAAAATGTGCAGAGGGACTGTGAGAGTCCTTAACTCTGGGAGCTGCAGTCAGACTAGTGGGATGTGTCTGGGTCCCTGTGACTGTGGGACTGCCCCTGCTGCAACAGCCTGCAGCAAAGGACTCAAACCCATAGGGATCTCTGGTGCACAGTGACCTCAGCTCAGGCAAAGGCCAAGCACAGCAGAAGGGCAAAGGCAAGAACAGGGCAGTTCTCCAGGCAAAGGTGGCAGAGGGTGGAGGGGACACCGTGATGATGGGAAAAGTGCTCCCAGCAGAGGTTCCCAAGCTCTACTGACCCACGCTCAGCACTGTGCTGTGGAGAGCTTTTTACTGCCACAGAGTAACTTCTCTGCTTCCACAGCACTTCACTCCTCTGCAGAGCCCTGAAGGGAACACATGGCCAGTGTGCCACACTTTGGGAAGGACCACCTGAGAGACTTACTTTGTCTATTCTTTATTGAGGTCTGTTCTTCCTGGATTGTGGTGTCTGTGACTCTGGCAAAGGCAGTTGCTGTTGAACAGTACCCATGATGAACCAAATATGATGAAACCATACTAGAAAAAAAAAGAAAATACAAACTGATGAAGAGACATTGATGAAACAGGGTCATCACACTGGAGAGAAAAAGAAATCAACACAAGACAAGTTGCAATTCCAGTGACAAACTCAAGCTTGCTTAGGACATAACCAGGCTCCTACTTCTGGGTCCAAACAGTTTAAATTTACAGGACAGGCACCACATCCCCTGCAAACAGGAGGGAGGCTCTAAATTCACCTTACAGTGGTGGTGGGGGAAATAAAATTTTAAGACTCTTAATGCATATACAGTATTTATTTATTTGATGACTGCTATCCAAGGGTCACTTGTAAGGTCTCAGTATTATGTTACTGCAAATGACACCCTACACAGACACAAATCTGAATCTCAGGCCTTCAAGTAGATCTAAAAAAGAAAAAAATATTCTGGTCCTGAATTTCTTCCATCACTCATTTTTGCCAGCAATTATATCTTTGGTAGTTGAATCTCCTTACAAATTCTACACATTCACAGATACTTTGATCTGATGTCTGTCAGCACTGATTTTAAAACCATAAACACACTTTGAAGTTGCATTTTCAAAAAATGTTTCGGGGGAGGAGGTGGCATCACCATCAGAAAACAAACACAACGACAACATCTTTCTGAACAGACCATTTCTAACACACGTGTACCTTCCCAGGACACGGTGAGTAAATATTAATGCTCACTGCATTTTAACAAAATCTAAAGAACCAGCACAGGATTTCAAAGCTTGTCCTGATGAATCTCAGAACAGGCTTCCCATGGTGAAGCTGGCATGGATCTGATCGAGTCACAGCACAAAGCACACGTTCGACCTGGCCACTTTCAGTACAAGAAAGAAGTATTTTATGAGCCAGCAATAATTTTTTGGTGTAACACTGTAAGCAGGTGTGTAGTTTTTAGAAGTTTTTTAAAGTTTTTTCCTGCCCTTGTAGTGTTACCTGTGAGGAACTCCAGGACACCTCTACCATGCCTGTCAGAAAAAAACAATGCTGGAGAACACAAGGAACAAATACAGGGATAAACTGGTCCTACTGCAGAAGGGAGGTCATGGCTTTCTGATTTTGACCCATTTTTGGAAAGCAGACTGGAAGCAGGCAAAAAAGGGATACTTTTGCAGTGCACTTCGTTGTATTTCACAGAGTCTTTCAGCAAAGCCTCTCAAAGAAATAGTGCTATGATGTGTTAAAAGGAAACGTTAAATATTCGGTTAAATAACAGAGGGGCAAAAAAATGGTCTGTTTTACCAGGGAAAGGAAAAAAACACTCTAGTGCTGCAGGAACCCATTAATATATTGATAAAATTAAGGCTGACAGACCAGCGCACTCAGCCAGTGCAGGTGTTTTTATGTTCAAAGATCATAGAATCATAGATCATTAAGGTTGGAAAGGACCTCCAACATCAACA
The DNA here is from genome assembly GCA_013396775.1 of Cephalopterus ornatus. Taxonomy (NCBI): domain Eukaryota; kingdom Metazoa; phylum Chordata; class Aves; order Passeriformes; family Cotingidae; genus Cephalopterus; species Cephalopterus ornatus. The sequence goes on from VZRE01002147.1 coordinate 62,933, forward strand.
AGTCCAACCTTTGACTGAACACCCTCATGTCACCTAAGCCACAGCACTAAGCGCCACATCCACTTGTTTCCTGAATGCTTCCAGGGATGGTGACTCCAGTACTTCTCTGGGCAGCTTGTTCCAATGCCTGACCAGCCTTTCAGTGAAGAAATTCTTCCTGATGTCCAATCTAACCCTCCTCTGGTGCAACTTGAGGCCATTTCCTCTTGTCCCATCACTCGTTACCTGGGAGAAGAGACCGACCCCCACCTGGCTACACCCTCCTGTCAGGGAGTTGTGGAGAGCAAGAAGGTTCCCCCCTGAGTCTCCTTTCCTTCAGGCTGGACCTCCCCAGCTCCCTCAGCTGCTCCTAGTCAGACTTGAGCTCCAGACCCTTCCACAGGCCGTTCTCTGGACAGACTCCAGCACCTCAGTGTGCCTTCAGGCAGAAGATGCTCCCGATCTCTGACAACTCTTGTCAATTGTTCCCATCAAGTTCCACTCGATCCTTTTTGCAACGGGAACTGCATTCAATATTCATAAATTTATAAAGTGTCATAATTGTGCTTTCAGTTTTCGGAAGCCTTTGGTTTAGGCTATTTTTTGCTCTTTCTTTTCTAGGTTCAGCTGATTTACACACTGCCTTTGCTCCTGTGTCAGGGTTCTCATGGTGTCCTCTCCCCTCTCCTTCCCCCAGCGCATCACCTCAAAATGCATGTTCCTCCAACCCCTACAATCTTCCATGCAGTCTTTGGCTGAAAACTTCTCCCATATCTTTTACATTTGGAACAGCAGCAATCCACACAGGGAAGACCGTTGAAAAACAAAACAGAGCGTAAAACGATTCGAGCAAAACGCACCGAGGGGGCGCCTTTTGCCCTAAGAGAGCACAAATTAGCATTTAAAGCCTAAGAAAACGGAAGAAGGTGAACGCCAGGGCAGTGACTTACTTCTGCAGCATGGCTTGCCACTCGCCCAGCCTGTCTCCTATGGGAAACCGCTTAATGGTGCTCTGGATCTTCGCTCTCCACTCCCTCATGTAGTCCTCGATGTCGAACACAAAGGGCTGCTGCCCAAAGTTGGCATCCACGATCTCTCCCGGAGTCTGGAGACCCACCGTGGGGTAGAGATTTGACTGGCAAGGGAAGTAAAAAAAACAAAACAACAACCCCTGTGTTAAATGCAGCTTTCTCCTTCTGGCTCCAGTTAGGTGGTTTTTTGGGACAAAAGAGCCGCTCTTGAAATTGAAATAAATACAGTGGAATAGGAAGAGGCAACAGCCCTTTAGGTGCTTCTCAAGGAACTCTGTGACTTATCGTGCAGTTATAAAAGTTATGGCATAAAACCAGAACAATGGGTTAAATCCCCCAGCAGCCTGTGACTGAGCTGTGACTGCTTCTGTGGATGGCTCAGTTTTCTGCAATTTCTACCGAAGTTCAAGATCCAGCAGATAATAATTATTATAATAATAATTAAAATAGTATTTAATATAGCAATAATAGAATAAGAACAATAGAAGAAGAATCAATGAAAGGTGCATCATCTCAATCAACAGATTTATGTGTTCTCTGCTGTTTCAACCGAACTATTTTATTCCTTGGATATATTCTGGATATTCTACAGATGAATTTCATATTAAGAACAAGCCTATGGATCCAAATGGAAGCTACTGCCCACCGCCAGGACATGGGGAAAAGAGAAAGGTTACCACCATGAAAATAACTCTAAAATTCAGCCAATAATTCAGCTTCTAAAGATGATCTAATTGAAAATAGGTGGCCTAAATCTATCTAGAAGTTCTCTGAATTCACGCTATTTAAAGAATAAATTGTGGATACAAATTGAATCCCTGAGCCCGCTCAGATGTTGGGAAAAGAGAAACAGCATCAGAAAAGGTACAGGGGTGGCTGGTTCTCATCACATTTTTGAAGAGCATGTGCCACTCACTGTCACGTTACTTCTGTGCGGCACAAATGACTTTTCAGTTTGCAACACAAACTTCATTAATCCTCTGCTTCAGAGCCCGCAGGGTTTGGGAAGAAACCTCTCTCATGAACTGTTTGGTGTTGGTTTTTTTTTTTTCTCTAACACACCGGAGACTGACACAGCCAGAAACCAGACACTGGGCAAGTCCTGCTGAGATGGTCAGAGGGCTGGAGTGCATGGCACACAAGGAGAGGCTGAGGGAATTACCTTGGAGAAGAGAGGCAAAAGGGAAAATCTAACCTGCAAGTCTTCCACTCGCAAAGGGGAGCTGATAAAACAGATGGAGACAGATTCTTGTCAAAGGTGTTCAGTGAATGAGCAATGGGCATGAGCTGAAGTCAGGGATGCTCTGACGTGACATAAGGAAGAGATTTTTCCTTATGAGGATGATTTAGGACTGGAACAGACTGCAGCATCTGTGTCCTCCCTCAGAGACTGCTGACTCAGTACAGCTCCTCCTTTCCTGATCTCACATCTAGGAAGTCACTGGGTTAGAGGTGTGCAAAGAAAACACAGCACGACACAGAAGAGCTACCAGAGGAAAATGCTGTATTTACAGTCAGTCCCTCTGTTCTTTCAAAAGTGGCTGACAAGGAAATATCTCCAATGAGGGATCAGATCTTTTTCACAGGCCAGACTTTAGACTTTTTTATTAACTGTTCAGTATTATAAACCCAAGAACTTCCAAAGTCAGGAATGAGACACCCAAAACACTTGGAAGTTTGAAGGAAAAAAACGCCCAGTTTACAAGATATAACGTATTTTTCAGCCACTTTTGGGTATGTTAATTTTTGAGCGGAAGCTGCTTCCCCTCAACTTCTCTAAAATCATCTCAGAGTTAAAATTCCATTTCTCACACGTGGGATGTGTTCTCTCTGTTTAGCAACTTTTGGGAACTACACGTGTCTCCAGCACCCTGCCAGATGCAGGGAGAGATCATCCCAGAGACCACTGACCTGCCAAGTTCTTCAGGCACACTTTCCCCGTGACACTTGGACCACTTCTTGCCCCTGATGTTGGTGGCCAGTTGCTCACAACCCCCTTGCTGATCTTGATCTGTTTTTTAACCTCCTTGTCCCTTTCCACTCCTGCAATCCCAACCTGGGCTCTTCCACTTTCTGCTTTTTTTCATTTCCTATTGTCTTGGCAAACCTCCAGGTAGGATACACCTGACACAGGCTCATATAAATAAGAGTTAGGCCTAAGCATTGGCTTAAACTGGTAAAAAAGGGGAAACTCCCTTCGTGGGAACTCACTTCTATTTCGAGACGTTATTTTGGTATCAACTTCAGCCTGTGCTAAGCCAAAATGTGGTTTTTCCCACCACTGTATTTTTGTACAAACGTAAACAGCCTTTAGAGGAAACCGAAACCAGATGAACCAAGTATGTTTCTCCGTGTCTGACTCTGGTTTTCAACTTATAGGATCCACTTCAGCTTCCTACTACTGCAAATATTGCAAAACATTGTCTTCACCAGTTGCTTCTGAAAGGGGAATTTGGGAACAAGCACTTCAAGGAAACGATTTCTAAACTGGTGTTGTTTTGAAGGGTCAGTTTAATTCCTTGTGCAATCTCACTGACATGCCAACCCTAAAAGTTTTTTAACCTTAAAAAGCACGGAAGGAATGGGGCTTATTGGCCAAGCTTCTCACTGATGTGTGTTACCTGCCAGCTCCAACATCCCATAGGCTGTAACACAAGCAAAAGCTCTCACTTACAGCCCCTCCAGCAGGATCAGACCCACAGCCAAAAATTCATGTGGAGCTGCTCAAACCAGAGCACTTCAATGGTCACTCAGGTAAGTTTTTTGTTCCCACTCCTGTCTGCAGTTAAATTTTTAGACTGCAGCTTTAGAAGGTGAAGAACATAGATTGCATTCCACCTCTTTCCTATGAGGGATGCTTTCTCCTCTTTACCTTATAATGACTGGATATTTTGTTTGAGCCTGGATCACAGTGCTGTAATAAATGAAAAATCCCACCTGCAAAATACATCAACTTCAAATGCCCTGTTACCTCAAGACTTCTACAATCTCTGACAGTAGTCATTATACTTAAAACAAAAGTCTGACTTGGGTTTGGCACCCTCTTTTTCAGGAAAGGTGGGAACCTCAACTGTTTGGAACAACCAAGAATCCATGGATCAAGGGAGCAAAAAGGGCCAGAAGAGGACATGGAATACACCAGTATCTGCAAGGGTGAAGGAAGAAGGTAGTAATCCAAGGGAAGGATATTAAAAAAGAGACTGATGAAGTTGGGTGCAGACGTCCCTAGGATGAAGCTGCCAGCACAGCAGCAGGGCCATTTAGTATATGGAGAGGAACATCCAAAATCCACATGGAGGCAGAAGTCTCCCATCCTTGCTCACATCCACAGTTAAGGGGTGGCATGGCCCACACAGGCTCCTCTCGTCCTCTTTTTAAAGAGGAATTATCTCATGAAGGATAATTCTCAATAGCAGGAGGCCTGCAGGGCATCAGCTGTTCTCCTTCCTGGCCCAGAAAAACAGAGTTATGGATTAGCTGCTGCTGTAAAAGCCAGAAGGGGATTTCCACGGAAAACAGCTCAGCAAACTGGCTGGTAAGAGGCACAGAGACACCAATTAACCACGGGAGACTCCACTATAAGGCACCTGAGTAGCTGACCCCAAAACCCACCTGACCAGGTCTTCTCCCAGTTCCACACTAAACCATCTCCTCTGCACAGGGCACAGATGAATGAGCCCGAGGTCCTGTAAGGATGATCTGACCAGATCAAGGAACAGCAGGACAGGGAGATGCCCTGGGCTCAGAAGGGTTTTGAATTCAATCTCAGCAGCGCTGCAAGACCTCCCCGCTGCTAAAGCCCTTCTGTCTCTCTGCTTCCCCGATGGCTCATCCCCTGTTCCTAACAGAGACTCAACACTGGGGTGAACAGCCTACAAGTGCACATTAAATGTACGTGTCAGCTCCCCCTGCACTCCTGCAGTAAGAAGATGCAAGCTAAGCTAAGCAGGACAGGGAATTTCAGCCTGCAAAATCCGTGCTGGGAAACTCCACAGCAACTCTTGAGCTGTAAATGACAAAGCAGCGGCATGTGTGCTGCACAGCTATTTCTGATTGACAGGAGAAGCAGCCAAATGAGGAGATAAAAGTGCTGAAAAAATGAGAAGGAATGTGGTATCCCTGTGACTTCTAATGTAATCTACAGCCAGAGGGAAAATAAAGAGCACCAAACACTAAGGATCATATCACAGAAGCTTCTTCTTGCTGTGGATGCAAGGTTGCCCCTCACTTTATGGGCAGGCAAAATATTCTTTTCCTTCAATAAACTGTAGTTGGACCAAGTGAATAAACTGCTGTGAAACAAGCCACATAAAGGGTTTCTGGTTTAGAACACACTACAACATTACTAAGTTCAAAGAGCCTAGAAACAAAAAACCAAACCAAACCAAATCAAATAAAACAAACAAACCTTCTGACCCCCAACAAAAACAAACAAACAAAACCCCCCAAAACAAAAAGAGCTGTATTGACAGCTGAAGGGAAAAGGGCAAACCAAGTAACTGGGATGTCCTTCAGTGCAGGCAGTGGATATGGGAGAGACCTGTAAAGCCCTAAATCCGTTTGGGAAGGTGAACAGGGAGCGCTGGCCATTATTTCTCACAATACGAAAATCAGAGGAACAAAATAAATTTTTTTGGAGGAAGTATAGAACAAAGCAAAGCAAGCAAGCCTCCTTCCACACAACAGGGAGGTCAGCCAAGAAAACCGATCGTTTTGGAGGCCTAAAGTAGTTAGGGAAATTAAGGAATTCCTCAGAGGAAATTCATTTGGGGTTATTAACTACAAAGGGCTGCAACCTTAAGGACTAGTTCTGTGTACGAGAGAGATGGATGCAGTGGGTGTGTTGGTGTATGCCTGACCTGGTTTCACCTGCTATCCCTAAACACATCCTCCTTGTCCAGGAACGCTTGGGTCTGAAAAAGAAGGAACATTTTCTTGTTCACGACCCACTGTGAAAGGTGTGCTTTTGTAAGGCCTGACTACACATCACTGCCTGGTGCAGCTCAGGGGGTGTCACTGCACTCAGGAGCAGCTCAGGATCAGGGCTGGTGAACCCGAGGAGTAGCTGCCAGCCCCACATGGATGTCAAACGCATTCCTCCAGCAATTCCACGAGCCAGTTACTCATCATGGGCTTGTCAGAAACCTGTGCAATGAGAGCACACACCACAGAAGGCTAAGCCTGGTCCCGTTCTCAGAACTCCACCGTGGCTGCAAAACTTGGGCGAGAGGGGAAGAAGCTGAGAAAAATAACGTTAGGCATTTTTGGGCTCTCAGATGATGGGATATGAGAGGCTACTCTGTGACTTTGCACAAATACCCCTCACAGTCAAAGCTGCATTTGGAAGACAGTGACCTGCAAAGAAGTTTGAATCCTTGTTTAAGTTCCAGGAGAAGAAGCAACATATTCTTAGAGGTGGTGAGGGATGAGAGGAGGCATGTGAGTAGCCCACAGACCCAGTCACAGGATCAGGAAGTTTCAGAAAAAGGAGCATCCACATCATTCAGTAATGTGTGTTACCATGTGTTTTTTTTAACAGGGCATCAAACAGAAAAAAAAAAAAAAAAATCACACCCCCACACTCTTCCCCCTCCCTTCTGTTTGCATCCTTAGTTAAAATACTGAAAATAGGTGTACTTACAGGGAGGTCTGTAAAGGCTATACCTGTGGGGGGAAAAATATTAGAATTAAAAAGACAAAGGATTTTTTTTCCCTGCTTGCCTACAGCCTTAACATGCTACAAACCATCACTGTATTTCAACAAATCCCAGCTTTGACCCTGCATTTCACCACCTGATATATTTAGAAGTAACTTCCCTCCCCAGTCCCCTCCTCTGCAAAGTTTTGCATCCGAAGAAAGGTTCAGGGTTTCTGACATCTCTCCCAAAAATTTGGTTTTCTAAAAGCAGCTCCTCTTTCCTTTGCTTCTCCCTCTGCCACTATGCACGAGTTAGTTTGCAGGACTCGCTTCGGCTTGAGAAACAGAATTTTTGTGTAACGTTGCTTTGGTTTAGGCTGTAACTAGTTCTTCTCACCAGCCAGAGAGATTGAACACTTTGCATTACAGCTGGGGCACAGCCCTGCACCAGGACTGAGCTGGAGCCAGGAGCACCTGAGAAACACTGTGCAAAGAACAGCTGCATCCTCAACTCTGCTGCTACGCTTCCAAGGATAAAAAATGGGAAAAAACATGTATGGTGTCCCTTTTTATTTACATTTGGCATGCCAGAAAAGAGGCAGTTAAGCTGAGGCTGCTATTGCTTAGGATGGCTAACAGAGTTTTGGCTAGAGACAACACTCAGCTGCAGTCAGGTTACCCCAGGCACAGCTCTGCAACCCTGAAAGCCTGAAATGGTAATTTAAACCAGTTTTAGGAAGCAACACAGGCAACAAATAACTACTATTCAAAACAGCACAGATCCAAAATCAACTGCTTGGAAAGAAATCCTAAGTATTTCACTAAATAAACATCCAATAAAGCTAAGTTAACAACCTGGCAAATAGCCAACATGGTTTAAGGAACATCCTGGCAGCTTGGACCTTGTCTGCTGAGCGCCCTTCTCTATACCCAACCCAAAAAGGTGTATACAGGTGATGTCGAAGAGCTGGCTGAGGAAAGTGTTCAGTGAGTGCTTCTCTCACCTCCTCGCTTTGCTCAAATATTGTTCCTCACTCAGACCTTTTGTTTTTCACTTCGCAGCTGTTTTGCTCAGCTGGATGAAAGCTTGTTTGTACCCTTATGCCAGAATGAGGTCAATCTCCTCGAGCCTGTTGTCCTGGAGTCCTCCTCTGTGCCCAGCACCACTCGGAGCCAAAGGCGGCCCGGCTCGTGGAGCTGTACGGCTGGAAGCTGCTTCCAGCACATGGACAAGGATAGCGGTTTTGAGTGGACTACAAGGTGGGTGGAAAATTGGCTGGACTGTCAGGATCGAAGGGTTGTGATCAGCAGCTCAAAGTCCAAGAGCTGTCCCTCAGGGATCGATGGCAGGGCCAATACAGTTTAATGTCTTCACTGATGGGACGGAGCGCGCTGCCAGCAGGCTCCCAGCTGTCACCAAACAGCAGAGTGGACAGCAGCCTGCAGGGCACAGTGCTACAGCTGGAGAAATGATCCAGCACAAACCGCCCAGAGCTCAATAAAAGCAACTGAAGAGCCCTGCCACCAGGTTGTAATATTCCCAGAAAACAGGACAGGCTGAGTCCGACCGGAGAGAAAGCAGAAAAGGATTCAGGGTCCTGCTGGGCAACAAGGAGAGCAGAGTGGTGGGGCTTTGCAGTGAGGGAGATCAACCACATCCTGAGCTGTATCAGTGAGAGTAGAGCTGGGCTGTATTAGTAGAAGTATAGGTTAAAGGGATTTTTCCCTTCTCTTCCAACCCTTGTGAGTTTACACTAGGGTATGATGCCCTCTTTTGGGCTCTCCAACACAAGACACACTGAGACTGGAGTGAGTCCGGCAGAGGCCAGCAAGACAAAGCGAGGCTAAGGGTTAAAAACATCAGGGCAGACACTTGTTGCTGCCTACAAATACCTTATGGGTGGGTACAGAACAGACTTTTCTCAGAGATGCTCAGTGGCAGGAGACAGGAGGCAACAGAGAGACAAGCTGCAACATGGAGAATTCTGATTACAAAAATTCAGTATGAATGTGGTCAAACATTCACGAATTAGGGGACCAGAAAAAAAACCTGGGTGATCTCCATTCTTGGAGACAGTAAAAGCTTGATGAGTTTCTGAGCAACACAGTGTAGCTGGGCCTGCTTTCAGCAGGGTGTTGGATGCATGACTCCCAGGGATGCCTCCCAGCAAAATTTACTCTGTGATTCTACAAGTAAACTTATTACATTGCCCTTACAATAAGACAAATATATGTTTTGCACCTTTTGTTACACAACTCACACTAATAAAATGCTTTATGGCACAGCACTCGATCTGTTTGCACAAACACGTCTGCTTAACAGTTCATCCTGCATCTGCACCCAGCAAACTCAACAGCACAGAGTGAAACAATCACAGCTCCAACTAGGCAGCTGAATGTGAAAAGGCATCCTCTCTGCAGCACCTCCAAACCCTGGATCCAATTTAAGGATAACCTTCATAAATTAATGGACATGAGAACTGGACAACTCAAGAGGTCAGGAGGCAAGAGCAAAGGTGTGAAGAGCCTCTCCTCTAAGTCCACAATGTTAACGTGATCATCAAGGCAGTGATATAAAGGCATTAAATGAAGGGGGGACAAGGGGATCAACACCTCCACCTGCCATCTAATCAAAGGACTTCCAGCTTTCCATGACTAAAACACACTTATGCACGTCCTCATGCACACAACATGTTCATGGACCTCCTGGCCCGTCTCTGCTCTCCACCCAGAAACAACCATCCTGTCTGCCTCACAGTTGGCCACTGTCCTCACAAGGCATTTCAGAATTCACCTTGCACAAAACAACATGCATTTGGGGTGTGGAGCCACAGCACTCCCCTGCCTGCACGTCAGGATACTCCTCCAGCACCTGTTTAGGTAACCACGATGCAGAGAACACTTAAGCAGTGCTGGTGGATTGCAATGAGCACCAACACATTCAGTAGGGTGGGCATCCTAAAAGCACACTAGGAAATGTCAGCCTGTCAAACACTTGAGTACTTCTCCAATTTGCTGCTGAGGAGAAGCACAGTGAGACCCACCCAGGTCTACCTGCCTTGGAAAGTTATCATCCAACCAAGCTACTTGGGTAAAACTCTTCTTACAAGGCTGTAGCCAAGTGATATTTTCTATTCATTTTGGAAGCGAATGAGGGTGCTGAGGCCCTGGCACAGGTCTGCCCAGAGAAGCTGTGGCTGCCCCATCCCTGGAAGTGTCCAAGGCCAGGCTGGATGGGGTCCTGTGCAACCTGCTCCAGTGGAAGGTGTCCCTGCCCATGGCAGAGTAGTTGGAACGAGATCATCTTTAAGGTCCCTTCCAACACAAACCACTCCAGGATTCTGTGAGTGAAGTGTTGTTTTAAACAACCCAATGCTCTTGCTCTCTGCAAACTTCACTTGAATTTTTGGGGACAAACCTATTAAACCTGAGACTGACACCTGTGGATCTCTATGACAACAGATTTCTTCCTTATCCCTAATGTTTCTCTTAGTCTCTAAAGTGGCTGCAGAATGGATATTTTACTTTACAGGTTAACTTGGTCTTTCCAAGAGCCTCACTAGAACTCAAGCTACAGTAAGTTTTCTGTGCCAAGACTTCAGAGGGTTGGGTGCTCTTTTTATAGCCCTGCTGCTCCATTTACCTCGGTCTGCTGCCAAAGTCTGAGGTCTGAGACACTCCTACATTAGTCCCCGAGCAAACTCATCCGCTTAAACCCAGAAACCTGTAGCAGTCACATTTTCTCCTTATGTCCTGGTCCAAGACTTTCCGCTTTATGGCTGGAGCCTCAACATTTCTCCCTCCTTCTCTCCTAATTCACCCTCACCACACTTCTAGCCACAACTCATTATGTTTTTTACTGCCAGGACTCTGCTCAGAACTCGTCAAAAGCATTACACCAGCAGCCAGAAGAGACATTCAAGACATTTTCCAGAACAGAGAATTAAGACTACATACGATGTCAAACAGTTTTCATGTGACGTCTCCAAACAAAGTTCAAGACTTAACTCCAACCAGAACATCCAGAATTTGTGATGGCCAAGAAAACAGTTCTTACACAGTGCTCCTGATGGATCTGATTAAATGAAAAAGTATGGAGACAATGGAAGATAAAAGTTAAGCAACAGAAGAAATTGCAACAAAACAAAAGGGGGGTGTCTAACTAACAGATGAAAAGGAGAGGACTGAAATGGTGAAGAGAGAAATGGAAAGACAAAGCTACAGTAACTCCATTAAAAGCAAGACAAATTCAACCTCTGAAACCCTACTCTCAAGCTAACTGGCCTCACAAAGGGGCTGATTAGTCTCATGAATATTTTTAGCATCTGCAGCAGGATTACACAATGACCTCATCTCCTAAGAGGAGATGTAGAGAGCTACAGGGGCTTTATGTCAGGGAACATCAGGAAAAAACACATTCAACTCCTTCCTGGCAAACCTTGGGTTTACACAACACAGAAATGAGACTCTCAAGTTAGCACAAAATATCATGACGAGTTCAAGATCTTCAAGGAGATGCTTCCATCAGCGAAGAAAGCATTCTGACTTCCAGATAAATTGCCTCTGCCTCCATTTGGTCTTGGATCCTCTGCTGACACCTGCCTCACCTCCTCCCTCACATGTGTCCTCCTGAGCCCACGAGGAGCTGTGTAACAGCCAGGTGACTGCAATCCGTGGTCAAGGGCTCCTCTCCTCAGCAATCCCCGGGAAGCACTTCTCTTGGACGCTGTGTTTCTTTTTCAGTGACACAAACAGACACCACTGGCCCTTAACAACAGTCTTCCTGGATGAGGTTCTCATTCTGCTTTTGTAAAAAAAGGCAGTCAAACGTTCCTGCAGCTTTTGTGGGGTCACCCAGCAGGGCCTGAGGTCTGCTGCTCTGTGGCACTTCCATCCCTGTCTCCTCTACCCACAGAGTCTCCTCTCTCAGTGCAAGCATTGTGCTACCACAGCTCAAAGAGAAGCTGGTACACACAGCAGCCAGTTGTGAACGCTCAGCTGAGTCTTCTACCTGTCATCTTCTCAGACAGCTCATGTCTTGCGCTGTATGTTCTGAAGAGCCCAAGAGGACACCCAGGGCACAGCAGAGCTGAGATCTAATGCTGTTCTCTAGGCACAGTTCCCTTCCTTTCCTGTTTCTTCCCACTGGCATTGTTCACCGCTGGGGCAGGCTGTTCCCCAAGGAGTCATTCAGCGCAGGATTAGAAAAACACAAGATTTCCATCCAAAAAAAGCCCCTTCTTGGAAGGAAAAGGAGCACTAAAATTTAGGAAGGGAAGACTAGATCACTTCACTGCTGTAAAGCACTCCGAATGTCCCAAACAAACCACATCTCTGAGCAGGACACGAGGCAAAGAATCAGAGGGTGGCAATGATGAAAGGAGCACAGAATTACTGAACTGGGCTCTCTGTTTGGCTCCACCTGCTCAGACACTCAGGCACAACGTGGTCCTGGGAACGGAACGGAGAAGGAGCAAGCAACAACATTTCAACCGACACAGCTTACACTGTGGAGATACCTGATCATTAAAAACAAATTAAATTTCAAATTAATAAGTTCATATTCATTAAACTGAAGACCTGGCCTGCTCCTGACTCCTACACTTCCACTGTGGTGAAAAGTAACAGCACTGTCAGGCTGAAAAACGGTGAAGCTGGAAAACCACCCACTCCAACAACACAAAACATCCACAGGGGCACAGCACAAACCCCTACAGGGCTTCTGTGTAAATATGTGCTAAAAATCAAGGACAGCAACTAAATGGAGAGATTTTGTGAAATATTTTTAACTATTTCATCACCTCAGTCGATGTTGTATGAACTTGTCTCACTCCTAAGCAACAACATATGCCCTACACCATCAGCTGCTGCCCTCAAGCCTCTACTTGTCTTACCAGTACTGGACTGACAGGGGCAGCCTGAACAGCCCCAGCTCTCTCAGCCTTTCCTCCCAGGACAGATGCTCTAATCCCTTCATCATCTAGGCAGCCCTTTGCTGGACTCTCTCCAGTATGTCCATCACTCTCTGATCCCAGGGAGCTCAGTCCTTTTCCCAGGAGCTCACCAGAAATTACGCCCTCTCCAGGCACACACTGAACTCCAATTCCACTCCCTCCTTCAGCCCCAGTCAGTAACTCAAAACAACTTTGCTCTGTTAAGTGTTTTAAGCTGGGTATTCTTCTACCAGCTTCTTCATCTTGAATTGATGCAGCAAGGAGAAGCAAAGGAAAGGAGTGCTTGTCCCTCTCTGCCAAAGCAAATGAATCCCAGCACAAAAAGTGAGATGAACTTACAAAAACTTTCTGCATGTCTTATGTGACACCATAAAAAAGATGAGAATTTATCTGGGGTGGAGAACATGTCATCCAAGAGAAAGGTATTTTAGGGGAAAATGGCCAAAAGTTTCTATTTTAAAGAAATCAGAAATGACAGATGTTTGGAAAACATCTGTGAGATATTCATTTCGGCAAAAGTTTGAAGTCCTTAATTTTAGGACAATAACTGAAACAACTGTGGAATGAACCAAACTAATGGCCAGTGCTTAAATACGACTTCTTATGCTGAATCAATGTTTAGCTTTAGGAATGCTCAGACCAACGTGTTAAGGCTTTCAGATGGACAAGTCCCTTTAAAAATGAAGGCACCAGGACAGTGGCTTTGTAGGTGATTGAACAACGTACTAATTAACTTCCCACTTCTTTACTTCCCTGTTGCCCAGCCAGGCAATCATAATCTACCTTAACAAACTGAGCAGCATAGAAAGCTTTTTACCTGCTGGAAGTACTTCTGTCTTGGAGCCAATTCACAACTCCTGACTGCTGCTGAGTGCTCTCTTCTCTTCCATTTCTTAAACCTTACTCACAGGCATGGGCCAAGAGTTACAACACAGGAAAGTACTACACAGCAGTGAGGGCAGGGCTGGAGCATCCCCTCTCCTGAAAACACCTTCCCTGACTTACCTAAACTGTGGCCATTTTTCGTGTAGAAGCAGGTATTGTTGATGAGGTTGACGCAGCAGCCGATCACATCTCCAGTGGTGAATGTGGGGCCGTAGGGCTGCCCTGTCCCCGAGGAGCAGAAGGAGTGCCCATCGTCTCCGTGGTACCCATAAGAATGTTTATCCCACCCTGCAAAAGGCAAGACAAAAAGAACAGGGCAGCAGTGAAGCCAGCTCAGCACAATGACATGCAGCTACAGCTCTCAGGACACGGTTTTCTGTGGGAGATTCAAAATTTGATTCCCACTCCTGTTTCATCCCAATATTAATCTTCACATACCAGTAACTGAAAAGGAATTAATGGTCTTTAATCATAATGCCTTATTTGGGTTTCAAATTCATTTATGCCTTATGAGAAACAATAAAAATAATAAAGTGTCAGAAGTCATTCTGACAGATTCTTTTTTGGTTAAAAATCATTAAACCCGTTTCTCTTTTATCTTGCCTGAAGTGAAACAAACTCCTTTTTGTAAAACATTTGTGGTTCCCAAAAGCACAATCTTCCAGCAAAAGTGTATAAAGTAATTCCCAACCTGTTGCAGCTTTGTCTGTAAGTGCTGCCACAGGCATAACGAATGGATGGAGGCAGTTTTTGCATTCCCAAATCCGTATTTCTCTTCTAACAGTTGATAAGGATTTCTCTGTTCCCTTTGGGCAACAATATTTCCCACCCTGCTGACAGCTTAAAACTCAAATGCCTTCAAATGCTGGAGCACTCACACGCTCAGGGTTTCTCAGAAAGGCATGAAACATTCGGTGCATGCCTAAGGACCCCTGTTTACTGCACCACTCCAAATGAACACCAGTGGGAAAGTCAGGGAATGGAGCACGACTGAAACATGCCACGGTCCAAGATTTTGGACCTCAGAGCGAAGTTTTGGAGCAAAAGGCGTGAAGGACTCCTAGCAAATCCTAGTCCAGAAACAGTGAATAATTTCCTCTAATAAATCCCACACATCCACAGGAACAGACTGAGATGTCACAAGAGTCAGCTGTCTTCCCTCGGACCAGCTCCAAACAAGCTGTTGACAGTAGCACCAGTCCTGTTTCATATTTTCATGAGAGGCAGGGACAACAGCACAGCCAGCACCCTCAGCAAGCACAAAAACCATGCCAAATTGACTTGCCAAAACAAAGGAGGGAGAGATAGGGGCTCTGGAGTCTGTTGTCAAACTTGCACTGCTAAGATTCCAGCCAGTAGAAATATCATTGAATTACGGAGTTTTTAACACTCTGGCTCCTTTCCACTATCCCTCTTATTTTCTCCACTGCCATCATTGAATAGATCATTTTAGTCCTCCCAAAATCAGACCTGTTACGTGAGTGCCAATTCAGAACTTCTCTAATGAAGCTGCTGGTAACTTCAGATGATAAATCAATTCATCTGCTAAGCTACTTATAATACCACCCAAACACAGACTTTTAGCTCTTCTGCATACAAAACATTCCTGGCATTACAAAGCATTTAACAAGAACCTGTCATCAGTTACATCCAAGCAGTGAAGTGCTTACACATCATGAGCTGGGTAAGGCTCCTGTGAGAAACGTGACATTGTGTCCAACTGTGAGGACAATCACAAAATACTTGTTCCAGTGCAGACACTACTGGGTCTGTAGTGTAAGGGAGGAAAAAAAGGATTAATTACCTACAGATCACAACTGTTGCTACTGAAAAAACCCTCCTCGTGCTCCTGTAAGACTTGTGCCTCACGGTATCGGTTCTTGCTGCAGCACCAAAGGTGGTGATGAACTCCAGTGAGAAGTGACTGAATAAGGCCTTGAGGACAGTGACAAATGTGGTATATATTGCAACAGTGCCTGGAAAAGGCTTGTTTTGAGTCTTAGTTAAGGAAATCCACTCATCCAGCACTTTGCCAAGGATATACAGAGTTCACTATTTTCAACTCAAATGTTGCATAGCACTGAACCTGGACATAACCCTCAGGGCTTTAAATCCTGACTGTCAGCCTTATCAAATCACCACGGTCATCTTAAAAAAACCAGCCAGAGTTGTTCGAGAGAACTTACTGTACTCACTGTAAGCATAAGCTGAGTGGAATTAATTATTTGCCTATCATTAAGTTGTTTATTAATCAAATCACGTATCCCTATTTCTAAAATTCAGCCCAGAATAAACATGAGGGCAGTGGCGTGCAGGTCATTCAGCCAATCTTCTGAAATTTCCTAATAATCTGACTTAAAAATAACAATCAGCACTTCTAGTACTTCTAGGTCAAAGTTATCTGGGGCCTGTTGATTTAAATAGAGTATCCCTGTCAGAAGTGTTTGGCGTTATCTTGGATTAGCAGCAGAATGGGGAGTAACTCATCACATCTATTTTGAAAACAGCCTCCAACTTCACTCCCAACGCAAAACACTTGCTGAAAACTTGGGCCTTTGCTGCATCATTAACAACTTGCTATCGCCACCTAGTAATGGGTCCGGGACATTGCAACCTCTTCTGTGACTCCCACGACACTATTCAGGCCTCCAGTGACTCAACAACTCCTTCCTCTGCAAGGCCCGGCAGAGCTTTAATAAGGAGTGAATCAGACTTCCTGAATGCCTTCCCCACACCAGCATCTGCAAATTCTCCAGGCATTTTAACCTCTGTGCAATTTGTACTCAAGTGCTTCTAGAAGCCACCATTGTGACCTGGATGACATATCCACTGGTTCTTAAAAAAAGCTGGCCACGCGGGACATGGGGATTCAGGATGCTCCTGAAGAAGTGAGACAGCAGAGGCCCAGGAGGCGCACGTGTCACGCTCTGACTGAACAGTGTTACTCCTTTCCCACCACCACAGCACATACGGACTGAGCCACACGGAGATTCTGTTCACTCAATACTCCTGGAACAATTTTGTTTCCACTAAATTGTTCAATCCCTCATTAAGCACATATAAACACTCATACCATCCGCTGTGCCCTGCAACGAGGAGTTTGACAGCATGACTTCAAACAGCATGAAAACGTGCCTTCTACTACTTGTACTGGATACCCTGTAGTTCTTGCAGTGGAGAAGATGGCAAACTGCGGGCTCCATCTCTCCAGAACATATCTCATTATATAGACTCCACAAAATACCCCATAAACATGCCTTTTCCAGGTGTATGGCTCCTGGCTTATTTAGTTATTCCCTGCTTTTCTGACCATCGTCATCTAAATCTTTTCTGGGTATACAGTGTTGCTTGTGAGAACGGAGATGAAGGTGCCCCATGGAGAAGGGAAGTAGGTCGTAGTTGTTCTCTGCACTGTCCTCTAGCCCTCTGCAAGTTAATCCTAGCATTTTCCCCTTTATTGTTCTTTTTTATCACTGAACTGATGTTTGCATGAAGCCATTGTGATCACTCAAAGTGTATCAATGCTCTTTTGACAACGCTCCCCTCCGCACAGATTCCCGTGTGCCATCTCTCCACCGGTGCCCAGCGCCTCAGCTCCCTCCCACAGCTCCTCCCCAGCACCTCTGGCCACCCTCAGTGGCTCACAGTCCTCAACAGCTAGAGCAGCCCTCCTGGGATAGCAGGGCACAAGAAGCTGCTGCTAAGAAAACCCCGGAATAACCCACGCACGAACAGTTTCTGACTGATAACTTGTCCCAACAAGGCTGCGGGGTTTCAGTAACATCCCATTTCAGTCTCCTGGCGGTAGCTGGTGTCTAGAGCAACAGACACTTCACACCTACATGCAGCTGGCCAAGTCTAAGAATGCTCAAACGCAAGTGCAGATTCCTCACAAAATTGCAGAAATCTGGACAAAACTGGAGAATGTGCTTTTTCTTATAAAGCACAGGTCAGGGACTCGTGACGGACTATACTCTATAGACTGAAATCAAGTGAGTCCCCTAAAACCGAGGATCCAGTTAACACTGGATCCTTTCCCTTCCCCATCCTCTCTTCAAAAGCACAAAATCACATTAAAGAGGGGAGACAGGCAGAGAACAGAAAGGATGTGGCCACCTGGCCCGTGGCAGTGCTCAAAGCAGAACCTCAACATCCTGACTCCTAAGACTGTTCTCACTACAGCTCATTTTGAAGACAAGAATACTTTGAACATGCCAATCAGAACCACTCTACAGGTAGGACCTCAGCAGCTAGTGAGCAAAAAGAAGTTAAAATTACACCCCTTTGAACTGAACCCTTCAACCCCCAAACCCAAAATACATTTACATAATTTACTAACAAGATGCAGAATAGCTCAGACTGTGCAAGCAGCAAATGGAAAGAAAGAAAAACAGAAACCATGGGCAGGCCTTGGGAGAACATTTTTATATGTTCAGCACCCAACTAAGTTCTGTATGGCCTGCTAACAAGCTGATATGTTGATCTTCTTGGCAGGCTACCTTGATGCCAAATGAACAGCAAGTTCCATTGCTGCTGCTTGATAAACAGGCCGTAATTATGCAATGTCAGACCATGTGGCAGAAAAGACTTGAGTTACTTCAGGACACAGTTACAGGATCAACTGATAAACGGTCACTCTTAAGCAAGCACTGGAGTTAGATGCATCCCTGCCTGTCTTACATCCCCTCCTGCTCAATCCCAACTTGCTCAATCCCAACTTGCCCATTCAACATCAGCCTTGCTTTACACTTGACTTTTTGGGCAGATCTTGATTTCTGTACCTGAGATCAGGCACTGCCTGGTAAAGCAGTGAGCGGGAAGTGGTTCTATTGGGCTGGGACACCATTTACCTCTCAGCACTGTGGAAATAACAGGGTGTTCTACCTTTCTGCTCCAAGAGTGCCAGCAACACACACAGAACTTCAGGCAGGCGCTGGACAAAACCGGCATCATGGGTACATCATACATCTGGGAAAACCAGGACCTGGATGTGCTGCTCAACATTGGAAGTGTGTAGCATCATACAGAGGATGGATGGATGGCAGCGAAGGCAGGATGGAAGTTACCAAGAGCAGCATTTTCACTGTGCCTTTTCCAGCCTGATGCTTTGCCGGCACAGTGTGGAGAAGGAAGCCAGGTGATGACATTCCCCTGCGCAACAGGGTTCAAGCGTGTCAGATTTGCCCTTGGGCACAGGAGAACAGGGAAGGCAAAAACAGCCCAGAGGAGAAACACGTTCTACTGCAGCTCAGCCCAAGGCCTTGCTCACCACACATTCAGTGGTAATCCATTCAGTCAGGGAAACCCTGGGATATCTGGGGCAGCAAGGAATGGTGAAGGATGCATTTGGAAAATTCACATGGATTCTATATGAAAAGCAAATGGATGTTCCTCAGAAAGAATCTGAAAACTTGTTAATATGGTTTGTGTCAGTTGTATCCCAAGCAATGTGAGTTTGGAGGCTTATTCTTCAGGACTGGCCCCAGTAACTGTTCTAGGCCTTCCAAATTTTACTTGTACCTGCTTTCTCTCCTTTGTACTTTGAAATACTTTTCATTTTTCTCCCCTCCCTATTCCTGTCCAGTATTTTGCCTGTGGCATTCCTCTTCCCACTCCTCCAGCCAGCGATCCCAGCTTCCCACAGCTGCCCGTGCCAGGGCAAGTGGTGTGCAAACACCAACGGCAAAAGGACAAGAACTTGTGTCAACACACTGAAATAAACCAAACAAAATAATTTTAATAAGATTTACTGAATCCAAAGTCCAGCAGAAACAGATGTAGAAACTTTGCTTGGACAGTGCTTGGGGAATGGGATGTGGAGGGTGGAGGCAGCAGCAGAGTCACAGCTGGACCACGTTCCAGCTGGAGGCAGGGCCTTTTCCATGCACTGCGCTGTGCAGGCTGCTGTTGCTCAGCCAGCTATGGGTCTTTGGCAGCAGCAGGGCATGATGTCAGTGGAGGGGAAGGTACGTTAAACAGAAGCTGAACAGATGGAATATGGTGCATGGAGAAATAGGATGTGGCTTCTACAATGTCCTGGGCTGAGCAGTCCCAGGCAGGGACAGGACAAAAATAACTACGGAGCAGAAGCCATTACCACAGCAGAAGTAGAACCACCCTCTGTTGACTACTCCACCAGCTTCCAATGGATTTGGCTCTACAAGTGGATGTGCCTCTGGTGCACATTAGCCCACCACAGTCAGTGCAGGCCTTTGCCCCGGGGAAGGCTGAGCAAGACCTGGTGCTTCCACAGCCTCAGAAGCTTGGTCATGAGAAGTCTGCTGCCCCAAGAAGCACCTGGGGTGCTGCAGCATCTCAGCTGTCCTTCAGCTCTAACAGCATTTATGCCAAACCATACGAAGCTGCAGATGCATCAGATGTTTGGGTGAGAGCAAGGAGGTCGCCTGGTTTTTCTTTATTCAACTACGCTTCAGAATCAAATCAACTATTAGTGTTGCAATACATCTTTCTGTTTCCATAACAAGCCTACAAAAATAGCTGCTCACTGGCCACAGCAATCTATGTTATAGATTTGGTGTGGTAGGAACAGGGGAGGCATGGTCCTGGCATGGAACAACCGTCTAGGTACAGTCACAACACCAGCTGCAGGACAGGAATAGGACCAGGGAACAGCGTGCTTAGCACATTACAGCATCTTCCTGGCAGAACTTCAAGGGCTTGGACATCTGCCCAGAACATGTCAAGGGTAAAAAAAAAAAAAAGCCCCTAAAACCCACTTACCCAGGGACACCAGGATACGAGGAAGCCCTAGCTAGTAACATCCCAAACTTTTCTTTCTTGTAACAGCTTCTACTTCTTCTACAAGGTGGCAAAATAACTCTGAATTTAGCAGAAGGCCAAACCTTGCACTACAGAATCCGTGCATGTACAGAGAATAAAACCACTTCATCCCATGGAGCACGGACTTCCTAAAATAAGGGTTGGATGGGCTCAGGTCCCATAACTTTGCAGTATTACACTGAATCCTCTAGAAGGCCCTGGTGCAGTGCCCCACACCACTGCACACATGCCAGGGAGGGAATGCTGTTCATGGCCTCCCTCTCACCCCAGCTCCCAGCAGATCAAGCAGATTCAGTTTGGCCACTGCACAGCCACAGCAGATGATCCTGATCAGAGAGTGCAGGACCCTTGGCAGGCCTGGCTGTAGCTTTGGCTCAGAAGCTATTCCGTGTTTTTCAATAGAGTACTTGCAACTGTAAGAGAGACAAAGCTCAGACCAAATCCTCCCAGCAAGACTTGTGTGTGGCAAGAATCCAAAGGAGAGGGGAAAAAAAAAAATGATACAGAAAAAAATGAATCAGAGTGTCTCTCTCATATTAACAGAGAGCAGGAAGAAAAGGACACCGTGACCCAAAGACCAAAAAGACTCCAAGAAAGACACTAAAAAAGCCTGTAAGAGTTTGGGAGATCAGGCAGAATGAGAGTGCTAACAAGCACTGCCTGATCCATTAGAGAGACTACAAGCAGCAAGTAGCACTGCAGAATTCCCTTTTTAACAATATTGATATGGCAAGGTGATTTTTAGACCAGATTGGCAAGTCCTACCATTTGCCAGCTACTGCATGTTAACTAGCCTTCAAAACAACAGCAAACCACAGTCTACACAATTATATTAAGTGACACTACCCATTGACTCATAAAGAGAAAAAACCAGAAGGCTCTGGATGGCTGCAACACAGGCAGTACCTTTTCAACAGGAAAGGTCTGTTCCACCAGCCCCAGAGATGTGTTAATGAATCCACTTCACTACTACTTAGCATGTACCTCACCAAAGAATACAGCAATCAAGATAAAAATTCTACTTCCTTGAATGAATAAAGATGGCAGGTCCCTCCTAAGTTACAAGGCTGATGCGTCCATCTCCTGCCAGAGTCAGAACACGATCTGGTCTGCCCTACACCAGAGAGGTCAAGATGTGCTACAAGCCATTTACAGCCCCGTAAAGTGCACACCACGTTAAAGCACAGCTACAGAACAGGCTGGTTCCATCAACAAAGGCAAAGCTCTCTAGCATGATCAGGTCACCACTGCACTATTATATCCATTATATTCCCTGACACACCACACGGGAGGGGGTGGGGAGCAGAGCAGGGGTGCAGAACAACGCAGGACAGGGATGGAAAAAAAAGTCAGATGATGAGTTTTGCCATTTATCCACTATGTGGAAGGGGTAAAGAGCTAGTTAGAATCAAAGGCTGCCAATCTCATCATACTAAATAATTCACATGTTCATTTACAGGCCAACTTTTCGACTCTCAGCTGATGGGCAAGAACGCCTTTATAAAATATTAAGACACCTCCAGTAAAATCTTGCAAGGTAATGGACAAAGAGTCATTTTACAGAGACATGGAGGCAGAGCAGTTCAGTGACTCAGCCAAAAGCAATGCTAGAGTTCACTGTGGAATGCAGGGGGGCTTGAATCCAGCTACTATTATAAACAATCCCTAAAATGGTATTTAGTGAGCTAAGAAAATGATGAACAAAAAAATATTTATCTAAACACAAGACCTTATGGAGAGAGAAGTCTTCCAGAAGAAGAACATCTTATGATGGTAAAAGGTTGCAATAAGGCCTTCTATATTCTAAACTGAGGTTCCCTAAATACTTCCCACATCAACTGAAGTGAAGCAACAGCATTTTCGGAAGAGGATCATATTTATCTACCAGTAAAACAGCTGGTATCCATCAGCTTGAGTTATAGTGAAACTGAGCTGTGTGCTGATGTTACCTTTTATCCAAAAGGCTCCAATAATAGGTACAGTCACATTAAAGAATTTGCTCTAATCTGAAAAACAAGCAGTGCTGTGATTACGAGTCGTGCTGACAGCTAAATCGCTGTCTCTGAAATGCCAGTCAACTCTTAGCTGTCACTAAAATTACCTGGATTGTCCATAATATCTGTACTACGGCCGGAGGTGCAGCCTGTGGGCACTGGTGAGGGCCAAACCACAAACCTCACCGCGCAACGCCGTCTCCACTCCGCTTCGGGAACCGTTTTCACGTGGCACAAAACCAACACAACCTGCTGGGTGACAGCAAGCTCCACGCGAAAACAGGCTCCAGCGCACCCACATCCCACGTTTCTGGGAACGTGCTGCAAGAGAAAAGAGTGCAGAACCTCCACAAGGGGCCTGCCCATCTCTGAAAGAGATGTGGCCCAGAAATCAAGGTACGGAAAAGCAAAGGACAGCTGTAACTCTTGACTAAGAAGCACTTAGCCACACTGATGCCTGAGCACTTAAAAGCCAGTGGAAAGACTTTCTTGGATTAATTTTCCAAGGCCAGGGTTACTGCCTTGAAACACTAATCCATGTTTTTTTGCTTGAATGATGTGGCAAAGCACTTTCCCAAATACTCCAGGGTGAAGTGTGGGCTACTGAGAGCTCAGCTGGAGCCTCAGCCTGCTTCCTCCATTCAAAGCTGAAGTCTGTGTGCCCCAAACCAGTCTAATTGAAAAGGCCAAGAGAAACAAAAAAAAAAAGAACAGAAAACTAATGCATCCCTAAAAACCCAACCCAAATGGCTGGCAGCAGTTTTTCCGGCTTCACACAGGACAATCAACGCAATCCACACAAACAAACACGTGAACTGAAGTCTGTTGGACGGGGAAAAAAGGCAGGAACTTTCACTTTATAAAACACAAATTTTCACATAAATAGCCATAAATAAAACACGAGATTTAAATTTAAGCCCAATCCTGTGGTTCAGGAGCTGGTTTTGTTCCTCTCCGGCTCTGAACACACCTGATAGCACCAGGTCAGACCTCAGCTGATCACTCTGGTGTCACTCCTGAGCAGTGTTACGCAGGGAACTAACACATCTGTCCCACTGCCTAACACATCTGTCCCACTGCCCTGTGTCCTGGCAGCTCAGCCAGTATCAGCCCTGAGCAGAAGGCTGGTGTTTTAAAACACATCCCACCCTCACCAAGCTGTGCCCAGCTCTGGGCACGATAAGCTCCTCAGGGGGGACACACCTAACGCAGAGCACGGCGGGGACAGAGGCCTTGGCAGCTGCCACCAGGGTGAAGAATGACTGATCTGGATTCAGGTTACTCAAACGCCCTAATCCAAAACACCAATTCACAGAAATCAATGTGTATTTTACACCAGAGCCGTCGCAGCCATCCTGGTGCACAAATTCAGCCCACAACCTTCCCTTCCCAAACCACAATGCGCCCACACTCAGTACACCCAGTTAATTCTTTCAGTCGCACCCCAGTAAGTTTTGACTTTGGATACCTTCAAAATATAGAGCTTTTAAATCCAAACTCTGTCAGAAAGCCCGCTGATGACATGTGAAAAACTGAAGAACGTGAAAGAATGAGCTTCCAGTTCTTCTGGGTGCCAAGGATGCGATACGAGTGAATTCACAGCACATGCAACGAATCTGTTTCAATATTCAAGCTGGAATTTTCATACAAGTTCAGGCAAACTCAGCACATAAACTCACAAAGATATATAGAATCAAGTTTTCTAATGAAGATCATACAATCTTAAAACTTTTAATTAAAAAATTGGTTTTAAAATTTTAATTTTAAAATTTTAATTTTAAAATAAAAAAATAAATTAGAGGATGTTTACTGATCTGCAGACAGTAGAAGCAGGAGGAGAAAACAAGATGAGAGTGAGTTAAGTAACGCCAGAGGAACTGAGAGATCACGATTCTCCAACACAGATGCAGTAGGGCAGCCACAGTGCATTTAAAATATACATACAGAACACATATGCACATAGAATTGAGAATGAGGATGAAAAAAGAAACACTGGATGAATTGTGTATGCTCAGAATGAAAAGAAATTAAGTGTTTCTCAGATTACTTTCCTACGGTGACATTTTACATACACTGGACATGAGATTGATTCCATATGGGGAAAAATCTTACACTAAAAATATGTGAAAGCGTAAGTTCAAAGGAAATCCTTTTGTTTTATTACAGGAAGCCCAAATTTCTTTTAATTTCTTTAGTATGACCTTCATTTTGACTTAAATTTAAAAAAAACCCATGAAAATCAAAAGCTACTTTGAAAATAGCAGATGGTGCAGCACAGATTCAAGAATGAAACAACCAGTTTCAACCAGTCTCAGGACACTTC
This sequence comes from Cephalopterus ornatus, assembly GCA_013396775.1. Lineage (NCBI taxonomy): Eukaryota > Metazoa > Chordata > Aves > Passeriformes > Cotingidae > Cephalopterus > Cephalopterus ornatus. Next base: position 87,538 of record VZRE01002147.1, read on the forward strand.
CTCCAGTAGAAGATTCTTTAATTTTTTAATTTTTTTTCCAAATGGGGCTGTGCACCCTGCATTACTTAGCCTTGTCCTGTGGACTGAATAGCTGTTAGTGGCTGGAGAGCTCCTGGAGAACATCTTTCAGCTTAGTTTAGAAGAAACAAGGGTAGTACAACTGAAGATGTAAATAAAAGTACAGTCAGTGGTGACAACCAGGAAATTCACTTAAATAAACTCCACCTCCACAAATAAGAGTCTCACAGACAAATCCAAGAGGCCTTGACTTACAAAGGCCAGAAATTTTAAATCTGTTATTAAATATTTTTCTTGGCAGTGCATGTTTACTATCTCAGACCTCTGAGACCTCTGAGGCCTCTACCTCAGACCACCACTGGATTCCCCTACAACACAAGAAGCCCCCGTCCTTTGGTTTCAGGTGCCTTCTTCCACTACTGCCAAGAATTTCTGGCGATGCTCTCAGGGGTTAATAACCATGGTATGAACATCACAGCCTCCCTAAGAGATCGCCAGCAACAAACCAGACACAGCCAGAAGGTATTTGGCCCAGAAATTTCTCAAGATATGATTCTCCTCCATCACCCATATCTGAGTTTTCCTCGTGATAACTTTCCACAGCCCGAGCATCGCCACTCCCAACACACAGCCCTTCCAGCAACAGCAAATAACCCTTCTGAGCTCAGCAGCTTCACAAACCTCCAGTCCCTTGATCATTTGAACTTACAAAGTACTGGGCAAAACAAGCACATGCTTTCACTGACATTTGTTTTCAAGGTTTGACTATGTGACTGAATGAAACAAGGCTCGGTGCAGAAAATAATCCGATCAAGTTCAAATATCATCATCTGACTCATCACCACAATAAAAGGTACCCAGTCATCATCAGCAGAGGCAAATAAAAGTTAGGGAGACACAGCCAGCCAAGTTACCTTCAGCCCAGTAGGCCCTGGAAAGATGATTCTTCACAAAAACGTCCCCGTGACCAGGATAACTGTTAACTGCACGGAATGCTCGGTCTTTAACCAAGGTTTCCAGCACAAATCTTAGGTGAGAGTAATATCTGTTTCTATAAAAAATAACCCCAGACCACTGTGTCCTGGTTTCAGCTCACCTAAGAGGGTTACACTGGCACCCAGGCATTTCCAGAGGATAAAGCTTCACAAAGGAGCTGTTTCAACCTGCACTACCTGCGTGATGAACCGGGCAAGTGAACAGATCCCAGTTAATAACAACCCCAAAATTCACAGAGTGCCCCCCACCCATTATTATTAACCCAATTACGTGACCCAGTTCACTTGCAGCCCCACAAACTGGTTTGATAGGATAAATTAGAGGGTACCAGAAGCATAAGCAAGTTTGTGGACAGGAACTGGCACAGCCAGCTGAAGGACTCACTGCATGTGTAACTAACGCCTAAGCACATTTACTTATTTTTTTATATCAAAAAAAGTCAATTTTAACCCTATGTTAACCCTTAACTGGATATACAAAAATTGCCATACTCTTTAATTTATGCAGGTACTAAAGAAGTGATTTATGTATTGCCAACGTGAGGATTTGGGTACTATTCAACCTGGGTTATACACACTGCACAAACAAAATAAAATTCCCCACAACTCGGATCTCCTGCTGGCTAGCAGGGGAAGGGTTTAAACATGGAGTGGCAAGCAAGAGATGGGTTATACACTACCTTTTCATTAAAGAACTCCAGCAGGACACAATACAGATGGTGTTGCCACTAGCAGTTTAGCAGAAGTAACGTTTAATAGATCCAAACTGCCAGAAAAGGTATTAAATGATGAATCAAATATACAAGTAAAACAGTAAAAGAAAGTACTCAGAGTCCTTCTAAGAAATCACAAGGCTTCCTTCAGCCATTCTTGAAGAATCTGAGGGGTTTAACTAGAAACCTCAATGGTCTCAAGTTCTCCATGAAGGGCCACAGCAAGACTAAAAACAAAACTGGGGGCGAGGGGGAGGCAAATTGGAGGTCTCCATGCTTTTTTTTCAGCATTTAGCCTTCCTTATGGATAATAACAGAGGAGAGAAAGAGAATTCAGCTTTTTCCATGGTGCTCTCCAAGGTTCCCTACACACTCAGCAGGCCATGAGGACACTGCTTCATCTACTGCATAAACAATCTTAACAGAAATTACTTGCAAAGACAGAAAATCAAGCCGTGTGTCCAAACTGCTCATGTAGCCAGGAGGATCTGAAAGCAGATTAAATCACTATTTGTTTGCCACATACTGTTCATATATTTAATCCCATACTTTTGCTGATTTTGCTCTAGAAGCCAAGTGCCTTCTTTTCCCAGGTAACCCATCTAGCTTCTTCCCCTCCTCCCTATTCTGCTTAAGCCTTAGGAATTGTGGAAGCTTGGCAAGGATTTTCCTTTGCCCTTATTTGCAAGGTGGGATAAGAGCCACTTTCCTGGACTTGCTCTGAATTGTAATGTTTTCTTTTACTATAAGCAGTAAGATACTGGTGCTTGTGATGCATCCAGGGGTTAAAAGTTCCGAAAAGCTCTACAAAAGTTGCCACAAATCAAGAAAAATGACAAACAGGGACAGGGTGAAGAGCCAGGGATGGTCTGGAGAGGAGACCACAAAGCAGTGATAGAGGTTTTCACGTATACAGCTACAAAGAGGAAAGAAATTAATTATTCTCCACCTCCATGTGATCCAAGAGTAATGGCCTTAGACTACATGGGATATGCAGCTTAGTCATCAGGAAAAGTTTCCAATACCAGGACACTGTTGGAAGAAGTTGCCAGAAAAATAATGAAAGACTGGTTTAGACACACACCTGTCAGGCAGGACTGACGTATAATTGAATTCACTTCAGATCAGATGATTTGGTGAGGTCTCATCTTCTGTAATTATTACATTTACCCCTGGTACTAAGTCCTTTCGCACAGGTCCTTCATTTGTCAGTGGAGTCACAGGAAGTGACAACCCAAAGCATAAGCTGAAAACTTCTTTAAATATATTTGAAACAGAGATTCTCTGGCAATCACAGGAAACAAAGGAAAAAAAAAAACCACACCAAAACCAAACCAAACCTGGCTAGAAGGAACACCTGGAGGTCTTTAGCCAATCTTCCCACTTGCAGCAGGTTTAACTTCAGTCAGATCAGGCTGCCACGGAGCCTTGCCCAACTGAAGTTTGAAAGTCTGAGGACAGAGCCTCTGCAGAAACCCCTCCCCAACTCTGATGAGGAATAATATCTTCCCACGAGAATCTGATTTGTGCAGGGTCAGGAGTTGGACTCAATGATCCTCGTGGGTCCCTTCCAACTTGGGATATTCTATGATTCTGTGATACAACATCTATGCAGCCTCCCTTCTCTGGTTGCTCCCAGAGAGGAACACACCTGCCTGAAACACCCTAAGGAAGAAAAAAGTAACTTTTTTTCCTCTCAAAGGAAGGAACAAGAAGACAGAGCCCTCAACAGCCTCCCCTCCTTGTGTGTCCTATGATAGCATGCAAGATAAGCTGAGAAGAAATAAAGTCCTACCTACAAATGCCAACAGAGACCTATCAGCAGGAGAAGAATACAAAGGAAAGGAAAGGGATCTCCAAACAAAGCTGAAATGGAAAACCCACATGCTGGTTTATGGAGGAGAAGGAGGGATAGCTTTCACGGAGGAGGGGAGCATGGGGAAATCTTAATTCCCAGGACTCATTTGCATTTGATCTATGTGTCTACAGAAGCAGGTCGCTCACAAGGACCCTTTGCTGCACAGACACTCAGGACAGCTGGACAAACCACTTCTGGTTCTGCTGACCTGGCTTAAGGCACTGCAGTCCCAGCAGCCAAACCCCACTAAGGGAGCAGGTTTCTCTACACCAAATTCTCCCGGTTTATCTGGCTGCACACCAACTCTGCAAAACATCCTCAGTTGGAAAGCTTGTCCTTTTCACAGAGAGTTTGAAGCAGGTAGACGGTGATTAAGCCAAACAGTATCTTTTTGTTTGAAAAGTAAGCTGAAACAATAATCAAGGTTTCTGAAAACCAAAGAGTGGTGAGTGAAGGCTGGCACTCCCCTCAGCATGTGCAATGCTGCACAGCAGCCCAAGTCACTCATTAACCAGAGGGTGTTTAAAGTCTCCCAAAGTGACTGGTCAGATCCTATCTGTACAATTTAAGAAACTGCAGCAGGGTATGCCTAAGGGTGTGGTTTCACAACATTTTAGGCTGAATTAAGACCTTGCTGCTACCATAGAAAATCATCCCTCCTTCCCTTTCTGCCTGGCTGTATGTTCCTGCTGGGTTACCCTCAAAGAGCTTGAACAAATTAAATGTTACTTCTCAACAGCATGAAGGACTTGAACCAATGCAGAACATCACACTGCAGGGGAGAATCATCTCCAGCATGCACATCTCATCTGTATTTAGAGACAGGACACTTATCTTCTCTGGTTTATGAAGGTTAGGTGAAACCTGTACCCAACCACCAACACATTTTCACCTGGGCTCAGAGAAACTTACTGGACTGAGGGGTAAGTAATAATAATAATTTTTAAAAAGGACATTGAGATGTTAGAATGCAGGATGCATTCTAAAATGCAAAACCACCCCATCACAACCCCAACACAGCAGAAAAGCAGGCAGGCTCCTGTGTGGCCCCTGTGTCCTGGGGACAAATGCCAGAGCCCAAGGCTTGTACCAGGGAAGAGGGACTGTGCAGATGGGGTAGGGGGGAGGGAAGGGTCAGGTTACTCTCCTTTGGTGACGCTGAGATCAGTTCAGCTGCAACATGTAACTTCGTCCTCAAATGCCAAAGTGCTGAGTACCTGCGAAAAAAGCTGTATCTGGGGAAAGAAGTGAGCAGACATTTCAACAAAAGCCACTAGTTTAAGGCAGAATGTTTATTAGTAAGTGTTCTTTTCCTTAAAAATCATCAAGATAGGTCAGGCTCACAAAAGTCAGCACTTCAATAAAAATCCCACTATCGTTTCAGACCTGCTGGATGAATTTCAAAGCGCAGCCCACAGAAACCTTGAAAACGTGGACAGGGAACTCCCCAACTAAAAGCAGTCTGTATTCCCAACACAGAGAGGGACAGTTTAAGGGAATGCTCAGCCTGCTCCAGTCACACTTGTAACCTTCAGAGAAAGCTCAGCACTACCCCCACCAGCACCCAGCTGGGCTGAAGCCAAAATAAATTTGGCATAAAGCACAAATGACCTGACTTGGAACTGGATATGACCAAAGTGTTTGTCCTCAGGGGAGGCAAAAGGAGTTTGAGACAGAACCCAACAGAAAGACTGTTTTTTGAGTTAGGACTGCCAGGGTGCCACTGAAAGTGGGAACAAAGACAGGGACCAACTTTGGCTCCTGAACCAGGCTTTGGGCTCCCAAGTCACTGCTTGTAGTGGTTACATACTGCCCTGGCAGCACACTGAGTGAAAATCAATCTGTTACAGCAGAAGTGACTTAGAAAGGGTCTAAGGAGACAAACCTGGCAGGGTTTCAGGTCACAAAAAGTTAAAATTACACTCTGACATGAAGCCAAGTCAAGACTCCAAAGTCTGTCACTTCTTTGTGAGCTCTCACTCTGTTCTGTGAAGGACCTGATAACAGTTAAGCTTGGAAATGTGTTTCTAACTTCAGTTACTTGAACAATATACTAAAAAATAATAAATCAGACTCCTTCTCCAAAAGCCAGGAAGATAATTACTGAGCTGTAATACAGAGCCATGCAGTTAATTTTACACAGTTGATGGGAGATCGACCTAACTATGACTCTGGGCAGCATAATCTGCATGTGATCAAACAAACAACAGGTTCATAGGATCACATTTGTACAATTCATTGCTAAATAAGCACTATCTCAAGTTTCAAGTTCACTTTATGTGTTATTTCACTGAGAGAAAAAAATTCCACGATCACCACGTGCACTCTAGAAATAATAGTGTACAGGCACTTTGACTCAAATTGGCCACAAAATACTGCCCACGTAACTCCCGGGCTTTAAAGCCATTTATCAGAAGTAGTTTAGCTAGTTTTTAAGGAAAAACAGAAGAAGCAATTACACTGGCTGTTCAGTTTCAGGCCAGCACACCACAGCGACTCAGAACCCAACATCTCAGGTTAGTATTCAACTGTGTTGTATGTGTCTGTGTTACAACTCCAGGACAATCCCAGGTCAAGCACAATCCAACCAGCCGTCTGCAGCCAGGTCTACAAGATAATCTCACCCAACTTGCCCTTACACATACGAGAGAGCCATTTCTTGAACACAGCGTGGTCCTTTAACAGCCAAACCACCCCTTTTCCAAGCAGCCAAGCACCTCCGCCGTGGGAAGGCATGATGGGACCAGACTCGTGCTCTGTCTTGTGCATGGCACACAACCCACTCGGATCAGGAGGATCAGGGGGGAGAGGAAGTACAGAGAGAGCAGGACTGAAAAGAGACTTCTAAATCTGACATTTCCTACCTTTTTGCAACCAGCTATCACTGGGGAAAACTGGCAGTGTCCTGCCTTCCTCCTTCCCTGGTCTAGTTCCCAGTGGACAAAGCCCCATGACCTTAATTCTCCCTCTGATGCCTACACACTGCAGTTGTCACAGCAATTATTAACAAACACAGTTGGCAACAAGATACAAATTCTTTAAAACAGGGGTGCCACTAAAACCATTTTCCCCAAGATAGTTATCATACCTGCCTTTTTGTTAAGACACTCACAAAACATTCTCCTTTGGGGATACTACGATGCATAACAAGGGTTGAAGACAGATTTCAGCTTTAAAACAGCTCCACAAGAAGTAACACCCAAGGCCAAAAAAAAAAAAAGCCCCCACCACTGGGAACCAGCTGTCATTCTTTCTGGCCTTCCAAGAAAATTTCTACCAAACACAAACTTCCAGTTGTCAAACACAGGCTGAAAGAATTCCTGCTACAGTCAATACACATCTAGAAATTATAATTTTACACAACAAATTGATATTGTTAAAGAAGGATTACCACTTATTTATTTTTTAAAAGAAGCTACTTAACCAACTTAGAGGCTAACCTAAAAACACACATTTCAAACAAAAGAAGCAAGTGTCAACTGGAAATACCACTCCATCACACTTTTGTAGTTTTCAAGTGAGAAGAGGGAAAGAAGAGACGCAAGAAGGCTGTGATTTTATCAAGTGGGATATACAGATTAAATGCAAAATTATTTTCCTACTTACTTTCAGATGCAAAGAAGAGTCTGCCTGTCTGAAAGCTTCTCACCTTACTCATTACTTATTAGTTTAGTATTAATTTCTATTATCTGTTAAAACCATCATGGCTGCATTGACAATACCAGTAACTCAGTTTAGGAAAACACTCAACAATTTGAAACTTCCAGACATAAGACAATTATAGTCCTGTCATTTTATTAATAGAAACACACATTCACTACTTCATATATATAAATTAAAATCTTTATGTCAAATGAACGTCTAACACAGACTGTAAGCCAAAACAAACCTTAACAGTGACTTACCAGGAAGCCTGTTCATGTTGACCCCTTGAGCAGAAAGTCCTATTCCCATGTACCTTCAAAAAAAACCAAACCAAATATCAGTCAAGCACCAAATGGCCAAGGCACGAGATTTCCTGCAGCAGAAATACAGCAGTTAAAATAAACCCAACCCACACAGAAATTATTTAAGAATGACAAAATCACTAAAGATTTCCCATTACTCAAGTCTTTATTGGATCCAAGATATAACATCAGTGCTTTCTGACTACAGCTACTCTTTAGCTCTTAATTGGTAGGAGAAGGACTGGAAAATAGTCAACAATTTAATTTCTGTCTTGGTATTTGTGAGGGGTTTTTACCCATATATCAGAAAAAAACTATTTATGCAGGTGATATATTACATGAGAGTAAAAAAATACGTAAGGGCAGATACATGAGAACAGATGCCTCTCCATCCTGACGAATTGTGCCCAGGAATAGCTGGCAGTGGGTGCACAGGACAGAGCAAACAGTCGTACCTTCCAGGAACACTCTCTCATTGTTCAGCATATATTCTACACAACTTCCTAAGCAAAAGGTGGTCTTTCTGTATTTCACACCCTGTCAGATTTTCATCCAAATCTGACCGCTTACTGAACCTTTGCAAGCTCTTTGAAAAGGCAACTTCCTGCAGCTCCCCCCCACTCAACTCCTGCCTGAGCCAGTTTTGCTTGGTATTTGCATTTTCAGAATTAGTAGAGAGAGGAAAAGCATTTCCCTGTCAAATTTCTCAAGGATTTTCAAGTCCTCATTCATACCCCGCTCCCTGAAGGTCTCTTCTCGAGGTTAACTAATCGCAGGCTATTCAGCTGCTCTCATGGCAGCTCATCTCTGCCTCTGAATGTTCCTGCTACACTTCCACTTCTGTAACTTCCTTGAGGAGCACCAGCATCACTCACAACACAAAACCACGGTGATTATTACAGACAACACTATAACAGTGTTGTCCATTTTGGTTTCTATCCCTCCCCCTCCTCTGTTGTTACCTTTATATTTTACTGCAGATGAGAACTGAGCTGATTTTTCCACGGAACTGGGACACAACTTGTCCCTGCACTCCAAAAGGCAGCTCAGGGAGCATTTTTTGTGTCACGTTTGGATTGCTTATTCTGCCCCCATGATAATCACATTACACCTATTCAGCAGGGCACTAAGGCACAGCCAGCCTTCACAAAGTCTCCCCTTCCTCCCTGCACACACCCATTTTGTTTCTTCTGTTTCTGTTAATTTGCATGGCTCTGTAATTCTTTTAATACCCCCTGGACCCACAGCTGCCCTGCTCAGTTTGTTTTCAACACACTTCCACATTTTCAGGTTATTGAGCTTTGAAATGAACAGTCACTGTTGGGCTCTTGTTTCTGTAAAGGTATAAATCCCACCAGGCTCCAGCCAGTGTCCTGCTGTTCTTCCACTGTATCAGTTTTCTTCCAGTGGCTTCCTCAGCCATCTGCTCCATAAAACAGTAATCACATCTGAGAATGTTATTTCAGAATTTGACCCCAAAGTTACATTTCTTCAAGTCCCTCGCAGAAACCGCTCCCTGCCCTTGACTTTCCCACCTGAGTCATTGCCACTGCCAGATGGAAATGGTAATAACCATTCTTTTTTTCTTTACATGGAAATTTTAATCCTTAGAGATCTACAAGTTTATCAAATCTTAGCCTATGATCTCTTTAATAGCAGAAAATATAAATTTTTTTTTGGTGAGAAAATACCTTTAAGATCATCTAGTCCAACTGCGGACCAACAACTGCCAATCCCACCACTAAACCACATCCCAGAGTGTCACAGCTACATGTCTTTTAAATCACTCCAGGGATGGTGACTCCACCCTTAAATAAGCAGCCTGTACCAGTGCTTGACAACCCCTTCCATGAAGAAATTATTCCTAATATCCAACCTCAACCTCCCCTGGCACAACTTCTGGCTGTTTCCTCTTGTCCTATCCCTTGTTACCTGGGCACAAACACGGCCAACTTTGTCTCTCTTGCACCCTCCACATCTTGGCAGCATGACCTTCTGCATTTCAAATCCCCGAAACCCAGTTTTACAGCGCCTTAAAAATAAGTCAGTCCCTTCCTTTAAAAATGTGCTCTACTTCTCAATTGCTCCAGCTCCCCGAGGATCCAGACCCTTCCTCCTCAGACCAACAGAGACAGAGCAAACAGGCAGCAAACTCCCGGCAGAGTATCGACCACGCTGAGAAAAGACAGAACTTCCTGAGGCCCACACGTACGCCCAGAGTCCTGCCTGATCACACCAGCTGAACCCAGCCTTCCTCCTGGCGGCCAAGGAGATGAGATCATCCAGGAAAGCCTGGTTCCTGACCCACAGCACAACCCTGAACTCTCACATTGCACATGCCAGGATGATGCTGCCTGGCTCATCGCCACGGGGCATTTCACTCCTGAACCTCGCGTTCACTTGGAGAAAAGCAACAAGGAAGGTCCTGCTCTGGTCTCAAGGACGGAGGAGACTTTAGACTAAGTACTGTGTGATCTCATTCCTTTGAATCCCTCGGAAAAGAAAATATACACACACATCTCTGTAATCAAGACTTTTTAAACATCACACTCCACAGTCAATGGCTCAGCTATTTCGTTCTTTAGAACTCTTGAATGAAGACCAGATGACCCCAATGATTTGTTCCTGTGCTTTATGGATAAATAAGACTGTTGTTGTATTAATCTTTCAATATGAACCAGATTATCATTCAAAAACAAAGACTGGCATGTGTTTTGTTGACAAATGACACTGTTGCTGTATTAACTCTTACTTGAGGAGGATAATCCTTTAAAAGCAAAAGACTGGCATCTGTGAGCCTCTGAACACTCCTCCCTCCTCAGAGCCCTTCACAAAAAGGTCCTCTCCTTATCTCTTCTTCTGACAAGACTCTCCACTTGCTTCCCCCATCCCTGACGTTCTGGGAGGGAAAAGTACTCCTTTAACATTTTAGACCTTCAGCCAGATGTCCCTCAACTCATTCTGGTCAACCTTATTGGTTTTTTCAAGCTCAAAAGTTTGTTCTTTCCATTTTTTCTCATCAAATAAAATTTCAGCTTCTGGAGTGCATATCCCTATCACCTCTCACCCCTCACCCCCACGTCTAATCATGTCAACTGTCAGCTCATTCTGAGTCTCTCCAATAGTTCACACACTTTCCTCTGATCCTCCAACACGTCTTCTTAAACGGCCTCCATACCCTCTCAAAGCATTTAAGCTTTCTGATTTTATTAACTATTCTTAAACAAGCTTCTTCAATTTATAAGGTTTGTTTTCTGGCTTTTTTGTTGTTGGGTGGTGGGGGTTTCTGGATGAATACTGAAGTGGTAGGGTCTGGGGGGCTTTTACAGCACTCCTCAGAGGACACCAAAGATGAGTGACTACGTTCAGTGCTGCGGAGCAACTTCCAAACACACATTTCTTGTAAACAATTTTTGCACTGCTCAGAGCAGGAGTCAGAAGTTACATCCTTTCTCATGAGCCCCCTGACTCACGAGAGGCTCTCCAAAGCAGTCATTTATGGCATCTAAAAATTCAGCCCCACACAGTCACGTGACATACATCTATAATAAACTCAGTTTTGGGGATATGTTTCCAGCCTTCCAGGCACAATATGGAAGACTGCTCTCTGCTTCTGCAGGGAGTGCTCCAGCTCTTCCTTGCCACATTCTTAGCATGCTGGCAATAAGAGAGAGTTCTTGTTGGCATTCAACTTCCTTATTCCTACTGAGTCTGGAACGCTCTGCTGCCACAGAGTTTTCCTTACTACATGGTGAGTTTTGCCATGTTTTTTTTCGAATTACATGTGGGAGCAGCCAGGGTCCTCGTCCACAGCTAGAACTGAATTCAAGTTCTACGCTGCTTCAGAGAGCAATGAAAAGTGCCACCTTTTCCAACCGTTCACGCCTCAGGGGAGCTGTGATTCAAAGCACCAACTGCCTGAACACAATATAAAGGCTCCATCTGAGGCTGGTGCAACAATAGCAGAGTGCTCGGTCCTGGCACTGGCAAGTTTGGCACTCAGCAGAACTCTGTCAAGGAGCAAATCATTCAGTCTCGCTGGCAGGACCATCCCCACCAACTTCAGCAAGCTCAAGCCCTCCCGGATTTGTCGGCACCACTATTGGAAATTAAGAGGAAATAACCTAATTGTCGAACTGGGATAAAATAGGTCACCTCCCACTTCAGCTTATCCTGCTTAACTTCGTTATTTTCTATGCGGATTCATCCTCCCCTCTTTTGTGTACAGCAGGAAATCCCACACACATAACCAAGGGCAAAACACATAAATAGTATCTTTCCATTTTGAGACAACACAGCTTTAAAGTAGGGCTGGAAGCCTGTGTTTTTATAAAAAGCAAGTACTACAACTCGACAAATTCTAAATTTAAGATTACACTTTAACCCAGATACACAACACCATGGAAGTGTGTCACTAAAAAAAAAGAACACGACCACAAGCCTTCCTGCTTCACAATTTTTTTGCTTTTCAACTTATGCTCCCATTTAAAGCTCAAGATGAACTTTAAAATAAGAACATAATGGCTATAGAACCGTACACAGAATTTGCAGAGAACCTAAAATAAAGACTCTCACTCTGCTGGGTTTCAACTCCACAGCCCACAGTTTATATCCACAAATTGTCACAGACTTGGCTGCTGGTTATTGTTTTAGAAGGTGCTACTTTGCTTTTCCCATCTACTATCAATTTATGTATCAGAAGTAATGGATGAAATGGAGCTTTGAGATCTGCAAAGCCCCAGACTAAAAATCACTCTGTTCTCTGGAAAATTGGGAGGAGGAAAAAAAAAAAACTCATCTTCAACTCCCCCACTCCTAAAAGCACCAGCTGCTTCCTGAACTTCTTGGAGCACAACAGCTTCTCAATTCCTCGATTCCAAATGCTCCAAACCAGTTTTGTGTATGCAACAATTTCAAAACTAGTTAAACAGTATTTGTGGGCATCATCAAGAGCAAACTACTGCCTGTTGGTTTTTTTTAATTAATCAGTTGCGATATTCAATATCACTCAATATAAATCTCAATAGTCTGCCTGCCTGTATCACCCCTGCTTTTGGGTGTGGACAGACTCCCTAGGTTGTATCCATTAACTGGAGTCCCTTTTTGAGGGATTCAAAGAGCCTTTTGAAAAAAGGATGCACAGGGATATTAGCACCCACTTTCAAAGAGGAAAAACATAATCTTTTTTTTTGGGCTTGGGGTAATCATATATTTATAGCCGTTATCCACCACAGGCAGTGATGGATGCATATAAGGATATACACCTTGATTAAAGCCAGGCAAAAGTGACCTCCTAAAACCACCTCCTCAGCAGTGAACACTGAATACTTGGAACTGCCCCCCACACCTAATATAAGCTTCAAAAATGCTGCATCAGTAGATCAATTCCAAATAGAGCAGCCTGACAAAAATAAACCCAGACACATGCCAGTGATTCAGTCAGAACAGTCTTGTTCCCTCTCACCAGCAGCCTCGGCAGTTACCATAGCACCAAATTCTTCCAGACTTCTCCCGCACCTCAGCCCTGCCCAGGCAGCACTGGCTGCTTGTGAAAATGTGACTGAGTCATTCACACTTGCCACGAGCCACAGCGTCAGCTCTGCCTCTTTTATCCATGCCCTGGCTCTCCCTGGGCACAGCAGAAGAACGATGGACCTTGGTGGCAACCCCTCTCGTGTCTCCACACACAGCCAGCAGGATTGCCAGGACTTTTTCCCTCTAGGTCATCCAGCACCGTGACCATGGTAAGATTAAGCTCAAAAAGACAAAGCTTTTGGTTCCTCTCCCCAGCTCCCAGGTACTTCAGCAGCAAACACCAACACGTAGCTGCTCCAGCACAGTGACACCTAAACAGGACAGCATTCACTTCAGGCTCCTAAGACAACTTGTGTGGTGGATTCTGCAGAGCGGATGTTTTCGAGGCTGCATTTTAAATCTGTGTATTTAAAAAAAAAAAATGTATTTTTTGTTTCTGTCGATAAAAGACTTTCCCTGGAAAAGAGCTGGGATGTCAAAATGATGACTGTGCTTCTAAATTAAATTTTAACTCTTGAAGGTAAAAAAGATCTCAAATGCACTGACTCAGTCAGGAAGAATTATATATTGTCACTGGGCAGAAATTATCTGAAAAATAACAAGAAAAGTTATTTCGCAGGAGTGACAATATTTGACTGACCTAAATTGAATGAGAGATCTCTTAAAGAGGCTGTTCTAAGCATTACAGAGTCACACGAGTAGAGGAGCCACTGATGGCTGAGTTTAGTTTGTCCCAGAAGGGGAATCCACCCATGTGAGAAGCAATTCTTTGAGTCAAAAGACGTTTCTCCAGAACAAACACGATACCCAGGGACCCTGCCAAAAACTCAACGTAAGAAGAGGGTTTTTTGCCTAGTCTAAAGCTACTCTGTGTGAGCAACCCACAAAAATCCTTGTGAACCCAGCGGAAAAACTTCAAACAGACCTGCCCTTTGACAGCAAGTACCTCATGCTGAAATTCCAGCATTTGCATCTGTTTGGCTTCTCCAGGGCAGGAATGAAGAACTCATTGGGTAGAGCAGAGGAGAACACAGCAAGAGAACTCATGTATGCCTGTATTATATATTATTCACTTTTAAGAACCCCAGGAGCAAAGAACACCTCCCTGGAAAGCACCCAGCACTCGGGAGGCACTGCTATGTGCAAAACAGAGGCAGGGCAGAAGGAAGAAGAAAGCATTAAGTCATGGTCCTCACTGGACCAGGGCAGTACACTTTCAACAAAAGGGAGCATTTCTTTACCCAGAAAGCTACAAGAGTTTCTCCAGTACACTTACAGAGAGCACTCATCTCAAATGCTAATCCTGACAATCAGCAGGGCAGGGAAACAAAGGCGGAAAAAAAGATACAGTGGTTTAGCATTGGTTGGGTAATGGCCACAAGCCCAGAAATCTTCTTTCCTGAGCTAGCACCATCCTGGAAGGAGAGACTGGCAAGGATGCCCACATGCACCAAGGCCCAGACTGGAAGAGTTTTAAACCAGAGCTGTTAAATAATTTGTTTTGTAGGCCATGACTTCCAGCAAAACAGTCGTTCCCTGCTCAGCTGTGAGCTCACATCAAACACGAACACGCAGTGGGAATTCCTGGGATTGGCACTTTATTACGTGGCTCAGCCAAGGCAATCCAGCTGAGCCATGAGTTAAACAAGGGATGTCCCACTCTTCCAGAGGTTTGTGATTCAAAGGCTTCCTGTATCCTGCAATTTTTTTCTAATAACCACACCCACCTGGGAGGAATCCTGTCCTCCCAGCTATCGTGCACCCCGCTCCTTCAACACGCGCAGCTGAGTCTAAAATAAACAAGCTGAATTATTAAGTTAGAGGCATTTTAGAGACTTGCACAGTCTCTCGTGCGAAGCTCTGAGGTATCATTCTCGTCTGAGGTGGGCCCTGACCTCATGCCAGGTTTAAAGAGTGGTGGGAAATGATAACCCCTATCAATTCACCACTTGAAGCCACATTGTCGCAGTTATGGTGGGGAAAGGGGAACGCTGTTATAAGGCAGTGGAAAAGAAACAAATTACATCTGTTTAAAAAAATTACCCATGGCACATAAAATACTGGATTCCAACTGTCTCTGATTCCTCAGTCTAACAATAAATATTTTGGAACTACTTCAGAATGGAATATAATCTCTAGAGTGCAAGTGGTTCTGGTTTTATTCGTAGATATTGTGCTGTTCTGTGATGGTGCTTCAGAAATAACACTGATGGGCTCCAGAAGGAATCCCAATTCCCCAAAGCAGAGGTCAGCAAAGACAAACAATGCAAGGCCGAAAAGAAGTAGATAAAAGGCAAGAAAATAAAATTTTTAAGGGCTCATTAAAAACAGCTCCAAGTATCCTGAGGCACAGAGGAGGCAACTGCACATCAGCCCTGTGGAAGGCAGAGAAGCTGAAGATTGTGGAAGAGGAGGTGAGTGAGCAGGGCAAAACTGGGAGGCAGCAACCCGGTAACATAACACATCTTTTCAGGGTGTTTATAAGTAAATAGTGACAAAACTACAGAGGAAGAATGAAAAGTTATTTGTGATAGACCAAGGTACCAGATTCCCAGCTCCCTTCCAATTTTAGGATCACGTTCAACTGGTATCTGCCAGCTACAGGAAGGACCAAATCTGTCCCCTGCTTCAGGAAGGGAAAAGGCTGCTGCTGAAGATTAAAAATGTGTGTAGGAATACTGACAGACAGAAAACACAGATCAGAGATGAAGACTTGACCTGAGCACCATTTAAGAAAGAAGAGGCATAATACAAGTCCCACCAGGCTAAAATCACTCTAGAATCTGCTACCCCACATCCAACAGGACCCCAAACCCTGCAATGCACTGTGGTCAAAAACAACTGTAGCTGAAGCAAAGGTCTAAAAACTAAGTCCCACCGACTTAGTTTTCCAACTTCAGTTCCTTCCCTCTCGACAGCTGACCTGCTCTCCAAGTCAGCTGACAGCCAACAAAGTTCACAGAAACCACGTCAGTGCCCAGTGGTGCCTTCAGTCTGGGAGCAGCACAAAGCATTACTGATACTCATCCTCTGATTATTTATTCTGGTTACACCCAACTGAATAAGTAGGATTTTTGTTCAGGTTGTCCTGCTGAATAATCAACCTCACTTCCAAATGCACTGCTCGGTCACTGAAAATACATTAGGGAAGTTAAACTAAGTTTCCATGACTGAATGGACTTCAGATTGTTTGACTGCCAGTCTAGGCAACAGGACATTTTTCCTGCCATAAACAAAGCCTAGAAAACAGGAAAGAAAGACACTAAAGTTACCACAAATATCTAACAGAAAGGCAGCCAGAAGAGGGCAAGGCATAAAGAGACAACAAGTTTCATTCTGGAGACTAATCTTGCAGTTACAGTCTATTGTAACAGCCAGCTTTAAACAGCAGCTTGAGTCCCTGTTTTCTCCACTTAAGAACAAGGGGAACAATATAAATGCAAAACAAAAATCAGAAGGAAACATTTCCACCAACAGGGAGCTGGTTCTCTTATTGTCCCGTCTTTACAGGCTAATTTGCTCTGTTTGAGCTTGGATGGTAACAACTCTTATGAAAGGAGGATTCACCTGCTAGTAATTAATGAAATTACAGAAAGAAATAGCTGCAATATTTACATAATGACTTTTTTCTTTTTTTTTTTAAATTATGTGGAAAACACGTTACAGAAAAAGTAACACACAGAGTTTTGGCAGATGTACTGATGAAATAAGAATAGTTTCCCTTTAAACAGTGACTCAGAGGCAGAGCTGGGAAAGCAACACACACCGAACGCACAGATCTTTACACACCGACATCTCCACAACAAGGAACAAAGGCCTGATGTGGAGCAGAGCACCAATACAAAGACCTTGCAAACAAGCAGGAAGATTGTGGTGTGGAAACAGAGATCCAGTCTGATGCCACAGGTACAATGCAAACCCCATTCCAAGAAAAGCAGTTTAGAAAATTAATCTGGCAGCAGGGTTGATGTAACACAGTTAACACCACTCAGCTTCAGTGGCAGAGCTGAAGAAAATGAGTCAAAGCTTCACAGTGGATGATAAATTCTTTAGCAGTTCATCATCCCTGAGCTTCACAAGTGAAGAAAAGAAGTTTCCCCTCTATAAAAGTTATCCAGCTTATACAATTTAATTATTGAACAGATAATTCCTTAGATCTATAAGCCTAGAACACATAAATAATTAGTTCCCATTATTCTACAATTTGATTTATTAACTGCAGACATATTCTGCAGAACTGAAGCAGAATAATGTTTTACATATATTCTAAATATGTTGGTTTTGCTAGAGTTTACTTTTGTCATATTCCCACCTTTTCTGTAACAAATATTCAGAAGTAGCAGAGGGAGGGGGGAGCAAAAAATAATCAAACAAAAATAATCCCTTCCTGAAATTTCTTTGCAAAATTTTAAAAATAGCTGAACTAAAAAAAAAAAAGGCAAACAAAAAAAGGAGTTATCACAGCGTGAAATCTAGGAAATCTCAGATTTCAGTCACACAAGCGAAAAAGTCACACGTTGCCATCACTACTTCCATTCCATTTCCGTATTTCACATATTATTTTAACGACAAAATTATATTCTGCCATTACAATGGATGGGTCCACGATATGGCCATAAAGTTAAATTTCCACTTCAGTGATTAAAAAAAAAAGAGGAACGAAAGCTGTTACCAACTGCAGATTCAGATATTCCAATCTCACGACTCCTTTACGCTGAAAAGCTGCTCGCTTTCGCAAGAGTTTAGCAGAACAACACCAAAAAAAATAAATAACAACTTGGATGAGATGTCACCAATCGATGTGAAAATGAGTTGTCTCTCTACACCTGAGAGCACCAAGGTGCAGTCAGCTGGTAGCTGAGCAGGCAGGACTTGCTTGGGCAAGACCCGCCTGCGAAGGGGAACAAGGCAGGAACTGTTTGTGGAATCTACTTGGGGGATTTATTTACGTGTTGGGTTGTTTAAACGAAGGGCCGCAGGACGGCATGAATTCAAACGAGCAGACACACCTGTAAACAGAAGAACAACCCGCCTCTCTGTGCTGGTTTGGGATTCTTGGAAACCAGGATGGGTAAAAAAAAAATAATAAAAAAAAAGGGGGAGGAAATCAATTATTTACAGGCTTATCAGCAACAAATAAGGGATCACAGAGCACGTGCAGATGCTAGAAAT
Source organism: Cephalopterus ornatus (assembly GCA_013396775.1). Classification (NCBI taxonomy): domain Eukaryota; kingdom Metazoa; phylum Chordata; class Aves; order Passeriformes; family Cotingidae; genus Cephalopterus; species Cephalopterus ornatus. Next base: position 105,776 of record VZRE01002147.1, read on the forward strand.
CCTCAGTTCCCACAGAATATCCCTTCACCTTCCCTACAGGCACATCCAGAGAGGCTCAGCACTCCAAGGTGTCCACAGCACAACCAGCCAATGCCATCGGAGCAATCCAGGGACAGCCCTCTGTCAGCATCTGGAAACCATTAGAGCACACGAGCAAAAAAGGCTGTTCACAGAGCCATCACACTCACCATATGCTGAGGAGAAATGGAAAGTTGGCAAGGAGAAACGCAAGCAGGGAAGAGGGGGCAGATGACTTGTTACTAATGTAAAGACTCGAGAACCAACCAGCATATCTGACCTTTATTTTTCTTTTTTTCAGTCAGAGAGAAACTAAGCTATTTTTAAGTCTGGGTTATGGTGCACTTGTGTAGGGAAGCTAAAGGAAGATTTTAAATAAACTATGGTATGGACTAGGCTAGATCAGCTCTTCAGCCACTCTCCTCAAAGAACTATTTCCCCTCTCTCCCAGAAAACTGCCCATGACCTACACCAGTGCTGGCCAACATCTCTGCACAGCCTGCACGGCTCAAAGTAACCTTGGAACAGTGTTGGAAAAAGGACACCAACACTCCCTGTGGCCCATTTTTTTCCCCACCCTCCTGCTCCTGCCCTTCTGGGTCTTCTCTTCCCCACTTAACACCCAGAAATCACTTTATCAAGGGCTGATCCAGCAGGAAGACTGCTAACATCATCCAGCTCGTTACACAGCCGCCGGTGCTGGCACACAAAGAAACATCATGGCCAGAAGAAAAGGCGGCCTGGCTCTTCCAGGAGCCTTCCTGGGATGGCTCAGAGCCCTGGTGAAGGCGCTGGGGCTGTCTGTCCCAGGAGCAGCTCAGGAATGGGAGAGGAAGCTGCAGGACAGGTGACTTTTTGCTGTAATCCAGAACCCGTGCACCATCAGGGTTGGCCTCCGGGATTTCCTCCCCAGTCACATTCCATCACAACCCGGCACGTGGCTGGGGAGGTAAAACCAGTCAAGAGACCGAGCTGGCAGTCAGGAGCACGCACTGTCACCCACAGACAGCTCACCGGGCCCCAGCACAAAGAGGACAACAAAGATGACTTGTCCTTCTGAGTCACAACAGCCTGCAAGTTGTGGGTTGGCTGCCCTGCCCTCATGAGTCCCTCTCCCTGTTCCTGTTTACCAAGCAGAGATTGTCTAATGGGGAAACAGAGGCCGTGAGATGTGCTGACAAATCACCAGCAAACAGAAACACGTAGTGGAGGGAGAGAGAGAGAGAGGACAAGAGTTCAGTGCTTCAAACACAGCTCAGGTTGAACTGCGAGCACCACGGTGACAAAAGCCTGGGTTATTTGTGGCAGCTCAGGAACAGAAGAGTCACAGACATTTCCGCTGATCTGCTCACCCGAGGAATGCCGGAAGCAAGCCATCCACAGAATCATGGAGAGGTATGGACTGGAAGGGACCTTGGGGCCTTCCTTCTTCATCCTTCTGCCCAAAGCATCGATAACTCTGAAACTTCTATCAGGCAGTTTGAGGGCTCCCCCAGGCAACTCTGAGGACAGAGATGCCGAAGCCTCTCCAGGCATCCTGTTCTGGGGCACAACCATTTTCATGAGGAAGATTCTTTCCTATGCCCAGCTGGCATTTCCCTTGCCTCAACTTGTGAGCCATTACCTCTTGTCCTTTTGTTCCAGCTGACAACACTCAGGAGACAAGCACACAATGGCTCAGGAATTAAGCACCCAGCAAGTCTTAAGACAAAACTACTCAACAACACTTTGAATGGAATGAAATGAGGGTTGCTGCAATCCAACCCTTCCCTCTCCCAGCTCAGCCCATCCCTTTATTGACTCGCCTTCAATTAATGTCAGGGAGCAGAACCCTGAAAAACAGCCCCCAATTTAAAGAGGGGAAAAAAAAAAAAAAGGCAATTTCTGACAGTGACGTCAATAGATTAAATCAGCATTAATTATTTTGATGTGGCCAGCTTTAAACTAGTTATCTCCTTTAACCAGCTCACCACAGGCAGCAGAGGGAGGGAGCAGAAATATATGACAAATGCAAAGGCAGAATCCCACAGTCTTGACGTGTATCATCCTAAAGTGCTGTGGAACCACTCCCTGTGTGTTCAGCACAGACAAGGAGGTGAGGGCTGGAACTAGAGATTGCAAACTAAATTCTCCTCTGCTCTTCGAGGATAAGAACCATTTCCCCCCCACCAAAAAAAAGCAGCAGAAGTAACAGATCAAACTACTGACAGATCTGATTTGTTATGTGTTACCCAGAAACCTTGTCAAGGCAATTTTTCAGTGGTAGCCTCCCCTCACCCAGGAAAAAACCAAACCAAACCAAAAACCCCACATACTAAAATCAAAGCCAGTAAATATGACCTCTTATCAATAAAGACTAAACCCACCAGGATAGGAAATGACCACCATTCAGTGAAAAGTATGTTCCAGTCATCTTTCTTTCTCTCAAAGGATCGTGCTTCTGTCTCAGTGCATGAGCAGTGGAAGATCTAAAGCTGAGAAAAACTGACCCAACTTCAGTTTCTCACATGCACCAAATGGACTTTGGATGCTGCACTTGCTTTGAAATATCCACCAGTAAAGGATTTTACTGATGCTGAGGCAGAAAATGTCCAGCGATGGCAAAGGGAGAGTTTTCAGAAGTCATTTTTGCTTGCTCCTTTAGCAAAAGCACCATTATGGGGCAGGTCCACCAAAGGGCAGGAGAGACAGAGAATGCAAAAGAGGGAGCTTTTTTGCTTTGAGCAAAATGAAGAATTCCTCAAGGAACACCTCCTGAAATTCAGTGCACCACAGCCTTTTTTGAGTAAGTCTTGTTTTGAAACTAAATCAGTCGCATTTTAAACCTAAATGTGAAATGCCATCACCAACTCCAGCAAGAGAAGCACAGGGAATAACATCACATGATCTTCATCTCACTACCCCACACAGCAGAAATCAAACAACCATCTCTAGAGCAGAGGCTTTACACTTGAAATAACCGTTCTGGAAATAAGCTCAGAGAGATTCCTCTCCCTTTGCTAAAGGGCTTCCAGTGGAGTTTTTAGGGACATGCTTTGCCACTTCCACAGCTTGAACACTTCTTTTCGTTCCCTCAATCCCTTCTTTAGATGTCAGGACTTTTACTCCTTTAAAGTGAAGTCACCATGGTGGAATAAACGCGAGAGGGCTTCCTAGGAAGAGATCTCTGCCACAGTTCACGGGTACAACACGCTGAGGCCCTGGCAGGTACAACTCAAACTGCTAAAGGTGAGGCACAAAAGCACCTTCTCAAGTGACAGCCAGGCAGCAGCTACCACGGGAATCCACAACTACAAATCCCCAGCACCACCATGGGCAAGGGAAAAGTTGGATCTGTGCCTACCAGGAAGACACAAACAAGGCACGGGAATGGCTGAGACATCAGAGAAGCTCTGAAAGCCTCACCGCTGCCCTGACTTCGGATCTGAGCTGTCAGCAGCTCCTGTTCGAGTTGCTGCGTGAACACAACACGGCTCTGTGTCTTTGGAAGTATTCTGGAAAGTCACTGCAATCACAGAGCACAATAAAAACAACAATGGAGCGCTAATACAGAAAACCCTGATCTTGGGAGACAAGCAGAAAATTCCACTGTCTCCCTTTAAGATTGATCTAGGCTGCAGTAAGGATTAAGTGCTGTTCAGTGACCTCTTGTGATGTGATTTCTTTGGAAAATTGTCTTGAAGTTCACTGCAAATGATTTCAATTTTAGCAGTTACATAAACTAATCAAGGGCAGGGTTTCCAACACGGACAAGCAGTTAAAAGCCAAGTCAGTGGAGTGAAGGAATAAAGAAGGTCTTTTCCCTGCACTTGTAAGGAATTCAGCCCAGCATCCACCTCTGCAGATAACCTAATAATTATCACAGGCCTAAATGCAGCACAACTTGAGATCCTTTGCAAGTCCCTTTACAAGTAGGACACTTCTCAGTTCAACGACGACAGCAAAAAAAATGCAACAGGAACAAGTCGTCACTTTAATTTGGCTTTTAGTAGGAACATTTGCTGCCCTTCCCCACAACCCTTAAACTGGCCAGAGTTCAAATATTATACTTGAAGGACTGGATTAATTAATTACAATCCCTCCTCCCGTGTGGCTCTTCCTTCCAGAAAGTGATACCTGCCATATTCCTCCTTTAGCAATGAACAGTGTCAGGGACATCCACGCACAGAGAACAGGATGACACCTTTAAAATGAGCAAAAAGCACACCTACACTCGCAGCACAAACCCAGACCTTGCTAGAAATGTCCCTTTGCTGCTTTCCCCGGTGCCCCGGTACCGCCGTGACCACTCCTTACCGTGACAGCACCTCTCTTTAACAGCCCAAAATTAAGTTCAGGGTTCCTCCCCCTACTGTTTCACTCCACTTCTGAGGCATCGCAATTCCAGAAATCCCAGTGGCCGGACCTCGCCAGCAGGACGGAGAAACTGTTTCAATCCAAACCACGCTGGAGACCCACAGCCCACCTCAAACAGCTCAGGAGGCAGCTGTTCAAGCGCCTCTGCCTCCAGTGCGTTCCACCACAGGCACATCCATTGACCAGGAGAACAAAACCTGCCCGTGCTGCACCTGCCTGGCTTCCCCCAGCAGCCACAGGGACCTCGAACCCTTCTGGAAAAGGAGGTCAGAGTCCAGCAGAGCTGCCAGACACACACCCCCAGCCACTGAGCTGGAACGAGGGCACTTACCCATCTCTACCTTTACTGACGATCTTCACTTCAAAGTAATAAATGCCACAGGCTGCGGGGATGGGGTGTGTGGCCCTGACCGAGGCAGCATCTTTGTGATTTTTACCGTGACCTAAGAAAGAACAGAAACGTAAGTACTTGAGGGGATTTGGCCTCTCACACGCCCTGATCTAAAGCCCTGCTGCCCGAGCCTGGCAGGGACCTGTTTCTACCCGGAGCCAGCCATTTAAAGCACGCTTTTCAGAGAACCACACACGTACGGCCCCGCACCGCCACCAGGGACAACCCCTGCACCACCAGCTCGGCGGTTTTCCCTTTGTTTTCACCGTGGAGTTTCCGAGAAAGACTGTCAGTGCCGCCTCTCCCCCTCCCCACAGACGTAATCTGAAGGCCAACGTGCACGGAGAGGAGGCAAAAACGATTACACAAGAGGGGAATGACATCAGTGTTTACTAACCAGGGAGGAAAAGGAATAATCGCTTCCCCACTGGGTGGGTAGGGAGGACGGCTCCAACAGCGAGCGAGCAAAACATCACACCCCAGGCCCGCGAGGGGCTCTTTGGCGTGAGCCCGAGCAGCCACAGCCCCAGCTGGGCGGCGTGTCGAGGCCATCCGGCCGGGTTTTGAGCCGGGTGACAGGGTAAGCAGGCGGCCCGGCTACACCCGGGCCCGGGCGGGCGGCACTGCACCGCGTTCCCTAAAGCCACCCTCTCCGCCGGGCACAGCCCCGGGCCCCCATCGCCTCAGCCGCCCAGCCCGGGCAGCCCCGCCGGGCACAGCCCCGCGCCGAGCCCGGGCCCGCCCGCTCCCCGCCC
>VZRE01002147.1:111795-127034 GCA_013396775.1 Cephalopterus ornatus
CCCCGGCGCCTGCAGGCGCCCGCCGCCCGCCTCCGCGCACGGGCCGGTTTCGGCCGCCGCGCGGCGCCCCCGCGCGTCAGGCGCCGCGTGGGCAGCTATGAGGGGGTCCTGCGGGCGGGGCCGTTGCCATGGCGACGGGTAAACGGAGCGCGCGCGGCGGGAGAGGGAGGGAAGAACAAACCGGGAATAAACAAACTGGGAATAAACAAACCGGGACTAAAGAACAAACCGCGACTAAAGAACAAACAAAATATATAAATCAGGGGCTCCGGCAACTCACACCGGCGGAGCTGAGAGGGCAGGGAGGAGGGGCCCCGCCTGACCCGCCGCAGCTCCCGGAGGCTCCTCAGCCGTGGACTCCATCTCTTCTCCACTGCATGCTGCATGATTTCCCCTTCCCTGAGAGAATACCTATATATTTATATTTAGGCTTCGTGTATATATATATATAAAAATATATAAATCTGATTTTATATGTGTTTTTCTATATATTGACACCGCAGTAGAAAAATTAAATTCCTGCTGCGAAGCCACGGGCAGCCGGAAATAAAACCAGATCCTCGAGCTGACTTACACTATGGGTTCATTCTTAGGTTTATGACACACATAATTCCACGTCCCCATTCTTTTTCCATGTCCCTGTAGCAATAAACAGGCTCTCGTCAGCATTCCAAAGCCATGACTGTCAGAGCAACTGGAGTCCTTCTCCAGGGAAGAGCTGCAGCCTCTTGCTCTGCCTACAGGGAGCTCCTCAGGAAGACACCGAAGGTGATGAAAATCACACAAGAGAAAGTTCAACCCCCACTTCCACCCCTCCGAGCCTGGCACGTGTGACAGGCATCATTCTTCCCCCCAGCTTCTGAACCGTTTCACACAAGGTCACAGTCCTTGGCACCCGAAATCCTTTGCTGGGTCTGACCTCGTTTCCAGGCACGGCTCAGGTACAATCCTACACCGGTTTTGCTCCGTGTCCCTACGTGAGGAGCACGAGGGAGCACAGCACAGACCGCCCAGGGGCAGCTGAGCCGCAGAAACCACCACGGGTGGGTCCAACACGAGCGCCTGGTTGGCATGAAGAGCGTCAGGAACATTCTGAACGCCGCGGCGCAGAAGCCCCTCAGGTCCCTGGCACAAGCGGCACTCGCATCACGCAGAACAGAACACACACACGACGTTTTATTCCTCAGAACTGTACAGGTATTCAAAGGTAACATAAAAATTTACGGGCAGTCAAACGAGGGCTGGTGCAGACCCAGCAGGGAGGGGTGAAGGCCGCAGCACGACCCGCTCCCGCTCAGGACAACGCTGAGCAGTCACTGCCCGACCGCTTCCGTGTGGAAAACCATCACAGGGAGCAGGGACATGGAATATGAGCACCCCACAGGGGTCAAGGGCTGCACCTTCACGTCAGGGGATCACTCTGTTTCCACTCACAGCGATTGGAATCAGGAGCCTCCTGTACTCCATGGGGAGGTGACGCTCTATCAGCACGTTCAGCGGCATCTTGTCCGTCACCAGCCCTTGTCTGGGGCCGAGAAGAGAAGAGCAGAGAAGAAACAGAGCTGTTAGTGCAGAGTCTTTCCACTCAGCATCAGAGTAAAGCCTTCCTGCAGCGACGACTCTGCATTTCACAGCTGAAATGCCGTGGCTGCCTGCGACAGAGGAGGCACAGATTCCTGTTCTCAGGCAGTTTCTCATGAGGTCTCGTGCACAGTACAGATTCCAGGCTTGGGAAGCAGACCCAGAGGGTTCCTGCAGCTTTCCCACAGAACTTCCCCCTGTTCATCATGGGGATATTCATCTATACTGATCTGTACCAAAGCAGAGGCTTATTGCCTTTTAAATTCCCAACTTACCTACCAGGGGATAAATTTTACCACCGTTTGAAAACACGCAGAGAATGATGTAAACTGAAAGAAATAGCTCAGTACCCAGCAGTAACCACAGTTCAGAGGTGGTTGGCATTTGCCAACTGTGTAGGCCAGGTAGTTTTCCAGTACACCGTTTAGCTGATTGGCATGAAAAGAAAAATCAGCATCTCCCAGTTTTGTGGAAAGGAAAAAGCACAGCGTTTATTCACACTTTGCTTGTGAAAGGAACAGAAACACTGTTCTTATGCATGAACCAGCAACAGTTACTGATCCCTTCAGGAGGCAGTGGAAAGGCATAAAAACATCTAGAAAAAGGTGAAATATCAAGAGCACAGAATCCTCAAACCTGGCCAACCAACCCACTGTGCCTCTCAGCCTGTTCATGCCAAATTCAGCACACACCTATCCCGTGGGAAAATGAGATCTCTGGATCAGGACAGCAACAGATTATTCTTTTTAAGCAGAAGCACCAGCTCTACCTACAGAGGCCCGTGCAAAGCTGTGCCCTGCACAATCCCTCGGGTGACTTTATCAACATTGGAAATTCTTCCAGTGCAGACCAAGAATAACAAGCTGGAGAAATGACTTTCACTGAAGATGGGTTGCTTTAGGCTTCACACAGTTTTACAGAGGGCTCCCAAGCCAAGAAGGAATGCCTTGTGTTTAGCACAGGACCAAGTAAATTGAGGCAGGAGCTGGGGCAGCCGAGGGAGCCCAGAGGACAGAAGCAGTGAGGCAGCTCTGAGAACAGCTCATAGGTGAGGCCACTTGAACTGGAGGCTCCTTCTCCTGCTTTGGGGAGGAACTGCCAGTTTGGATGCCAAGTATCAGGTTATGCAGAAGCAGCAAGGTGGGTATTTTGTTTGGAAGAGCAAGTCACCAAAACAGACAGCAGGGCACGTCAAAATGCTCAGGGTCAGCTGCAAGTGCTTGGAGCAGAGATCACTCAGGGATGCACACGGTGCAGCCCAGCTTCACTCTCAGCATTTACTTCTATTTCCCAGCTGTAACTGCTTCACCCTTGCACAAAACCCCTTCCTCCTGCTAACTGCTCCACAGATGACTCTTGCACTCCCAACCCCTCGCTACTTCCTCTTGCCCCTCCCACCACCATCATCACCGAGGGTAAAACCCCAACTCCAGGGATGCCCTCCTGGGACAGGTGGCCAAGTGGCATCACACAAGAGTCAATCAGCAGAGACCACACTTACTGTGCAAATACTCACTGCTGGCGCACACCCTGACAACAACCAGGTGTTACCAGAGCACCCCCAAAACTACTGCAGGTTAATAAGAACCATCCCTTTACCTTCTCATGAGCATTTCTACGTCAGCCATCTCCACTGTCTTCCTCCCTGCATGTCTGGTGTAAGCTTCCAGATCACTGCTCAGCTGCTTGAAGTATTTCTCAGAGCTGAAGGGGGAATGGGGAGAGAAATCAAACCAGGCTGTGGATTGTGTGAACACACCAGCTACTGGCCCACTTCTGCAGAGCAAGCTGCACTGAGGCTGCTCGTTGTGCAGGTCACAGCCTGCCAGGCAAAACTGGGGGAGAAGAAACTCTCCACCCCAGGAACAAAGCCTGGCTTCTCAGCCCAGGCTCCCTGGAACTTCAGAGCCAAGACAGGTGTGGAACAGCTGCACATCTGACAACCAGAACCTCTCCCAGACTTCCCACACATGCAGGAACAGGGGCTGACACCGGTCAGAGAGAAAGCAGAGAGAGAGACTGTTGGCTCTTATGGTGACACTGTTCAAACAATACACGGATTTTACTCATGAAGATAATATGCTTTATGGATCCAAAAAGCTGAGAAAACCTGGATTCCAATGGAACACTGCACAGCTGGGACACCTCCACTGCGCCCAGCACAGTGACCATTATCCAGAGCCATCCTGCTCACGGTGAATGATAACAAGGCTGTGACTGGTACAATCTTTTGTGGCAAACCCAGATGCTCCTGCAAGGCCACGTTGGTCACAGACACCCACAAAGCAGCCCCAAGCACTTAGCACACTTCTGCCCTTGTCTTCAGACCTCCCATGACTCTTCCCAGCTGGAAAGGGAGGGCTGTCAGCTTGTCAGCAGCACTCCCAACAAGCTTATTACTTCAGTAAGAAAGAAAAAAAAAAAACAAACACCCAAAACAAAACACTAAAAAAAGTAGGAAGAACAGTTTGTTGCTACTTACCATTTTTCAACAATTTTGAATGCTTCTCTGGTCACTGGCATTTTTACAAAATAGCTAAAAACTTCTTTTATCAAACTCCTTGCTATTTGAGGCTCACGTGGTTTCCTTTGGGATGTTCCTGATCTCCCTGGAACTGGCTTAGTCTTCAGCAGCTGCACGGGAGACCTTTGAGGGAAACTGAAAATTCACACATGAAGTGAAGAAGGCCAGGGGAGAGGCAAAGAACACCAGGCTGAGTTTGGATGAACCTTATGCTGAACTGGAAGGGGTAAGAACTACCTCGTGCTCTTCATCCTTTCTCCCTCCCAATTCTTCAGAACCCCCCTGCCCAGGCAGGACAGTCTGCAAACAGTTCATGTGGCATCATGAACCTTGAGAGAAGCAATCCAGAGAGACTGCCTGTTTGTGTGACAGACTGTCAAGCAAACCAGAGCTGTCTCCAACACACGGCTGCAGTTCCCACTGCATCCCTGCAGTATTCCCTCTCCAGGAGTACACGAAGTTTGAGGCATCCACAGGTCACCTCTGTGTCTGTGGAGAGGGGAGGCTGCTCTGCAGAACAATTCTACACTATTGCAAACTTCAGTGTGTTTATCCTGTGGGTTTTGATTGGCTGTTTGGGTTTTTTTCACCCTTAAACAAAACTATAAAGGAAGCCACAACTGTTTCCTTTCTAAAAAGGAAAAATTGTAATATGAATTAAGTGAAATTCACGGATTCACTCAGTACGCGATTGGAAAACAACAGAAAGAACTTTGAACCTCAGGCTAACACAGGCACAATGCACAGAGGGAATGCACGGATCACTTGACTCTCTCCAGTCCACTTGTTTGTGGGCACAAGAATTTGGTCTTACTGTTTATTGCTTTAACAAACAAAGATCTAGAGTTATGTGCTACAAAATTCCTCCTGTTCCCTAGGACCCACTGGTAGTGGTTCTGATGAAGCATACAGCTTCACTGAATTTCTAGGTAAGATGGTGCAAATGTTAATTAATTTGGAGTAAAGCTTGAGGACAGGTTCACTTTCTGCCTCTAGGAGAGCTTCATTTTATAGTCAGCACATGGCAACCGCACACAGCTTTAGGCTTCTGCAGTCAATGCCAGTATGTCGTTCCATGGGATCGGCATCTTGTCATCTGTAATTCCCCCTCGTCTGCAAGGGCCTCTGCATCCCATAACGGAGTCTATGGTTCCAGAGTAGCTTACCAATGGAAAAACTGCCAGGGAAAGCTTTTGGCCTTCAGCACAAGAAAGTATTACAAGAACATTCACTGGAGATACTGAAGGCATCAGACCTGCTCTGGAAGATTCACTTGATTCATTCTTTACTCTGCTGCTGCAGCAGTGGATGATCCAAAACCTCCAGGACTCCTCACTCCCTGTGGCAGCTGACAGAGCCCAGAGCAGCTGGCAAAGCCAGGCTCTGCTCTTCCCCCTGGACATTGACAGCCTCAGACACACTCCTGCCAGGCCACTGCTGGATGGGCCTTAGACTTACTTGGGAGCTGCAGGTTTTTCCTCCCGTGGAGCTGACAGCAGTGAGATGTGGGCTGCAGCACGGACAAACTCGGGAGTCTTCATGGAAACCTCTGGGGGAAAAAAAGGATTTGAGGAACTGAACTCTCTTGTCAGAGCTCCTGCAGCACCCAGTGCTGCTGCAGCAGCAGCAACCCAGCCAGCTTCCCACAGGGCTGGCCCGGAGCACACTGCCTGGGCTCTGGCTGTGGCCCAGGGCACCCTGAGCCAGCACAGCTGCTGGCTGCTGCAATGGCACAGATGTCATAACTCCCTCTAGCCAAGGCTCATGTGATCAGCACCTCACCTCTTCTCTTCTGGGAACTGCCCAGGGCAGCTTCCTCCAAGTCTAGTCTGCACTGTCTAACTTCACCCTCAAACTTCTTCACTTCTTAACAAGTGAGAGCAGGAAAGAAAGCAACATTAACAGAACTGAAATACCAAGGAGCTTCCTGTCCGGGAGAGGAGTGGTCACACAGGGCTTCTCGCCTGATAGTTTCCCTTGCAAGCTGAGTGCAGCCCAATAATCCAGCCTGTCTGTAACAGTGGCAGCTTCCCAAACATCCCCTAAGAGCTCAGACACCTGTCCTGTTATAGAAGCCGAACCCAACTTGGCTTCAGGTACTACTGAGAGTTAAAATCCCAGCTGGAAGTGTCAGAGATGTCTGGAGAAAGCAAGGCTGGGTGAACTACTGTGGCTGCCTGCATAAGCTTCTCCTGAATGAACATCTCTGTGCACCGGAGGGACAGGGACCAGGATGCAGGGAAAGGGACTAGTTATCCTGAGATTGCTGAGGCAAGATTTATGACAGAAGCACATAATTTTTCCTCTTTCCTGCCTCTCCTTGTCCAGTGAGACCTGTAAGGTGCTACTCACACTGTTCCACCTATCAGCAGAGATCTGCAGCCAGATCTTCCCACCTCCTCATAGAGCTGTGTGCAAGAAAAGCATACTGACATACAACTGTAGACACCCTAAAAACACCGACAGCTTTTTCTTGTGGCAAAAGTTCAACCTCTGTCTTTGTGCACACTGCACAAATACACACAGACATTGATATTCTCATTATAGTTGAATACACCTGAAATCCTAGGAATGGGATTTTAGGATGTCCTTAGTTCAGTTTTTTTATTTCAGGGTGCTTTATACTTCAAAAGACTTTAAGACCAGTCCCAAAAGACATCAATAAAACATACTCTGGGCATTCTCAAATATGGCCTTGATCAAAGAGAACTCAAGTCTGATGTATCAGTTCTTCCAAAAGGCATCAGCACTCTTAGGGCAGACTGATGCCGTGTCTGAAGAACTGCTTAGAAACTCTCAGCTTTCTGAAAAACCAGTCTACTCTTTTTGTTACCTGGAAAGGAAACCTGTAACTACATGTACAAAATGCAGGGTTCTAAATTAGGTTCCAAGTCTGTAGTCACATAAATGCCAGTGGAAAAGAAGAGTTCAGTGCCCTAAGACATTAAAAAGTTGGCCAGAAATTAGGAGTCAGGAAGGAAAGAACAGAATGGAGGATATCTCTATGCCAATGTATAAACCCACTTTGCACTCAGTTGCATCTGTTTTGTGCACTTCCATCACCTTTACCTCAAAAAGTACAAGATGATCTTGGACCCTGAAGCACCTGATGAGCCAAAAACAATCTGGCCCTAGAAACAGCAGCCAACAGCTTCCCCTGTACTCTCTGATGGACTAAACAGTTAATGACATTATTAACCTGGTTTTCCTCAATCTAGGGAGAGATAACAGGGAAAAATTTCTCCAACTGCCTCTGCTACTGCCGCAAGTTTCTTACCTTGACTTCCAGGGTGTTCACTTTCATCCTCAGCAGGCGCTTCCTCTGGATCACTCAAATTTAACACGAGAGCCTGGTCCTCTAGCACATCTTGTTCATCATCTTCCTCTAATGGATTCATCCCCGATTTTTCAGATAAGGAGAGAGCATCAGAAGGCCTTCCCAGACTTCTAGCCTCAACACCTTTGGCTGTCTCATGTTCTAGATTTCCAAAACAGGAAAAATACAGCACTGAAACAGGTACCATAGACAAAATTTCAGAGCACTCATAGGAATGAAACCCAGCTTTCAATTCCTGACAACGCTACCACCTATTACCTTCCCATCTGCAAGGATTAGGGTTGGTACACAGAGCCAGATAAGCTGAAGCACTGACGAATCCTCAACTTTTCCCTCTGCTACATCCAGGTGTGCAGAGGTCACACAGAAAAAGAGCCCTGGGTAATGTGAAACCCAAGAGATCTGAGTGAAATTTTTATCTGAGCTCCTCTTAAATTAAATCTCTTTAATAAGCACTTTTATCTCAAAAGGTCATACCAAAGCCTTCACTGCAGTATGTCGGCTACAGAAGACCCAGCAACGTAGGCAAAGTAGCTTGGAAGATTCCAATTTGTCAACTCACTCAGAAGGTCTCCAAATTTTTTCAATCTTTGCCTGATTCTGGAACTCCCACCAGTACATTTTAACTAAACATGCATTCTGCAACTACTTCTTTCTAAACACTACTGCCAGTGCACTTTTGGTTTCCTTTTGGGCAAAATGCAGTCTTCCAGCTTAAAATGACAAAATCAGTTTGACATGTCCCCAGTACTTAGCCCAGATTCCAGAATGCAAAGGAATTTTCTCTCCCAGAATCACTCTCCCAGCAGTGATGCCAGTCATGCAGCCTCGGAGGTCTTTGGCATTAGGGACAACTACCAGCATTAGGGGCTGTGCTCACCAGCCCCGGGGGAGATGTGGGGTCCAACGCTGCCCTCTGCCAGTCCCTCTCCTGCTGAAGGAGCCATTTCTGTTTTGTCTCTGGTGTCCTGTCCTGCAGTTATCTGCAATACTGCTTCTTCAGCCAGTTCCTTCTCCAAGTGTTCAGAATATCCAGCACTTGCACCGTGCCCTGCAGCTAAAACAGGAAATTCTATCATACATCTTACCTAAAAAAAACCCCACAACCCAGTCAGCCACCAGCACACAGTTTAACAACCACTGAAACGTATTTGTGATAAGTAAACTCAGCCATCAGCTATAAATAAGGGAAGCAGGTGCAGTTTCCTTTACAGCTGAGAAATGCCCAACCTTCCCTGTGTTTGCTTTACAGCCACCTAATTAGGGAGCACGTCAGATCCAAACGAAGAAATTTTATTTACTTACAGTAAGCAGAACTCTTGCAGATCTGCCATCTCTACAGCCATTCTCCCTTCTGGTGATTGTGTGAAAGACCAATTTCTTTTCCTTAAAGTCTAACAATACCTGGAGTTTGTGCTCAGATTCTCCTCCTCATTTCCTCAGTTTTTCTAAATAAACAGCTTTGTAAGACATATATTCCACTGTAAAAAGAAGAATGCCTAGCAGTGGTTTTAACCATCCCAGACAAGCCTCTGGCCGGCAGGATGAGGAGAAATATACGGACACTTGACTTGGATGTCTTTAAAAACTTCAGCTACTGAAGTGCCAAACAGTACTTAAGTATTCCTTTTTCCTGCATGCTAAATCTATAGTCCACATGTCTGTTGTCATGTAGCTCAATTCCAGCAGAAACTCACACAGGTAATCACTTGGAGAAATTTGGGCACTCTCATAGTGTTGTCACTTGATGAAGATTTTGGAAATCTTACTTCAGTCCAGAACCAGAAGCTGTAACAGTGGATTTTTACCATCCTCTCTCCACTAAGTGGAAGATTTCACACTCAAAAGTACAAGTGTGTCAAGGCCTGGAAGCCCCAAGCCCAAGTGAAGGGGACAAGGAAATCTGGCCAAAGGTGGTGCAAAAATGAGTTATACCAACCTCACTAACCAGCATCATTGGGCTGCCCACATCAATGAGGGGCTAAAGTGAAGTGAAATATTAACTAGCTCTGTGAGAAGATAAAAGCTCAACATGACACTAAGCCTCCTTGGGCAGACAGGCAGCAGTGATTCTCCCACCCTACTGGATCACTGCGGGGATAATGGTGGAGTACCAGATGCCGCTGACAGATTCAGGCATAATTCTGACTGATTTCTGCACTTGCTGCCAATAGCAATACCTCCGGTGAAAGTGAAATTCAGCAGAACACAGGAACCTGTGTCCACACCTACCCAAAGCTTTATGTACTGAAGGGGTAACACCAGCCACCCCCAGCAGTGTTTTTAATGTCTTGCTCTAAGGCAAAGAGAAAACCAACAATGTGCCTGTGAAAGCAGGAAACTTCCATGACTTGCTGTCTTCCAGGAACAGGAGGTACTAAGGCCCAACCTACCAGTGACAACCTTTATTATTTAAGGGAGGGCAGCCTTCAATCCCTTGGCTTAAGGGCAGAAGATGCTGGTTAGTACTGGAGAAAGATAATGGCCAAGAGGGCCTAAATAAATACAGTAGGGCAGCAAAATGTATACAAACTGAGAGTGATCAGCCAGAGGTATTCCTTGCCAAGAGGGAGCTCTACATCTTTCCTACGGGAGGGTGAGCAGTACTACAGACCTGCCAAAACACGTGAACTTTTATTCCACTTACAGTCCCACAGAACAAAGTAAATACTGGCAAAGAAGCACACGAGCAAGTCACAGCCCACTTTTAGGAAAGCATGTCTAGAAACGCCCAGTGTCTCTGATATGACTTGAATTAAATTATCTCCAGCGTCTACTGCACAATAAAGTCTTATTTTACTCTGCGAGTCACCTGAAAACCCCTGAATCAGATTATACTCCATTCCCCCGCAACACTGAATGCACTTCTTACCCTCTCTGAAAAGCTTTTCCTGTCCCACGCCATTCACTGTATTAATCATCTCTTCTTCTGAATCACTTACTTCTAGATCTTCAATTATTTGGGACACAACTTCTCTCAAAGACATGCTGGAAGGATTTAGAGTGACTGGGGATCCCAAATGTTTATTTGAACTTCTGGATGACAGAGAGGAGCTCAATCTATAAACAGCTAAAACAGAGAATTAATGTGCCCCCGGTATCTTTTTAAATCTTCTTTCAGCTTTCCTCATAAGTGAAAAAACAAAGAAGGGAGAGAAAGACACACAAGAAAACACTCTTCCTTTACTTGAAGCAGTTCAGAGAGTTCATACTGTATCTTAGGAACCAGCTGGAAAAATCCTTGCAACCATTTTTCAGTTCACCCTGAGGAGCAACACTGAGACCAGCCTCCTTTGGTAAAACTGAACTAGGTCACCATTAACATCTGACATTATTGCCTTACTAACTCCAGCATCTTTACGATATGCTCATTCCCCCTCATCTTCCTCTCATTTGATCCAGTCCCCTAATCCACGTCCTCCGCACTTTTCTCCGCATTATCTATCCTTTTGTCCTAAAAATGCCTGACACTGGACTCCTCAAGAGCAACTAACCCTTTTCTGTTGATGCCTTCCCTTGTGTCCTTTCTAAATAACTTTTGCCTGGTCCAAGCAATATGAGGAAAACATGTTCCCATTTACACAGCCAGGACAAGGCATTTCCAGGGAAATCAACAGTGAAGAGAGGTACCAGACACCAGGGAAAAACTGGCAAAGCATTGGTACAGAGTGACCAGGGAGGCTACTACCTCTGTCGGAGGGATTTTTAAGGCCCAGGAGACAATGAAGCTGTGATAAGTGATCACACCAGAGTAAAGGTCTTGACTCATAACTTCCTGAGGTGTCTTCCACATCTGTCTACATGTCCTATGTATTATCTCTGTTAAACCCAAGCCCTAACCCATAGTACTCACGGCCAACCATCTCCTCTTCATGAACAGAAACCTGCTCTACTGGATTACTCTGCTGGGAATGATCTTGCTGATCTTCTCGCTGGTTTGCAGGTGTTCTTGGAGACACAGGAGTCATTCTGGCAATGTGCTCCTGATCAAGGCCCGAGTTCTTGGAATGTCTTTGTGTCCTTCCCTCGTTTGTGCCCACACTGGATACCAGGCCCTCCGGCCTTGCTGTCTCTTGAGCTGCATCAGAAATCTTGCTCCTCTGTGCTGGAGTTTTTGAAGCTGACAGCTGGGGTTCAAGAGCAGAAAGTTTATTTTGGCTCTGTTCATCCAACGGAGGCTGAACAAAGAGCTCGGTGCTGTTCAGCACGATCTCTGCATCACTTGTCATCATGGTTGTTCGAATCCCAGACGCGGACTGTGAGTCCACAAGATAGTTCTGTGCTGTTTAGAAAGTTTTAAAACAAGTTTTATGTGAAAAGCTGTTCAAGGTTCATAGGGAGACACTTTCTTACCAGGACTTGCATCATTCAAAATTTAAGTCATTTGACCAAATCCTACTCATCCTCGACAGATCAAACACTGAACCTGGATGACCCCACTTCAGCGTCCCCAACCTTCCCTACCAAACTGTATAAAGCCTAGTACCCACAGATGAAGACAATGCCAAAGGATTCCTCTGATTTAAGTCACCCAACTGGGCAAAGCACATATTTAAGTGCACAGAACCAACTACAGAGGCGGAGCCTCATTCTGATCTCAGTTCCCAAATCACACTCTATCTCTGTGAGCGTGTTTGTAACCTCGTAACCGTAAAATACAGGCCACGCCTGAGTTACTGCTTCTAAAAGCCACCTTAGGTGAGGCCCTTCCTGCCAAAAGAGAAATAACAACACAAAAGAAACCTTTGCTCTTCAGCATGTTCTCTTCCACGCCGCCCTCAAAAGCTTCCATGTCGATGGCTTTGTGGTTCCTCGGCCTCCGGAGCAAACCCCTCTGTTCAACAGTGTCTGGGGCCATCAAGGAACCAACAGACATACGGAGGGACCTGTAAAAACAGGAGGGAAGAAATCATTTGTCAACATCACACCCCCTCAGACTTACAGGCATGGTGGTACTAACAGTGAGACATTTGACAAAGCCAGGAGGAATTTGCTCAAAAACTTTAAAAGCCCAGAGAACACTGCACAGATGCAACTGGTGTGATGAGACAATTAACAGGCAGGGATAATTTTCTAAGGTACATCGTGTACTGAGTTATTGTTGGAAACACGAGCTGCTGATACAAGACCAAGCTGGGCACACAGAGCAGAGCCACAATTTCTGTGCGTGGTGCCACACCTTCAAATTCCATCAGCGGAGGGGGATGGTTTTGTTACTGCTAACACAGGTCTTTATCACGAACCCAGGTACCTGGACTGTTCTTCACAGCTACAGGCGGGACCAGTGAAAGCACCTACACTTAGGACAGTCAGAAGTTAAGACATTTCAGATAACTCACCGAAGCAAAGTGGTGTTGTCCAGCGTTGACTGAGCTAGAAAAAGTTGGTGACACATTAGTGAAGAAACTTCCCTCTACTGGGGTACAGGAACACCCCAATGGACCCTCCTCTTTCCAGAGCCAGTCATGCTACAGTCCTCACTTAGGTGCAAACAGAATTAGATGACAGGTTCACTTCATTATTTCTCGTCTACACTTCAGAACTGCGTATTAGAAAGCTAATAAGCAATTTCTGAAAGGGCAGGAAACAGTTATTTCAAAGAAAATTTTAACATGGCACATACCCTCAGATTCAGTAATTTAAATTTTACCACATTCACAGCAACCAACCCAAAGAAGTGTATCTGGAGATTTAGAACAGACAACTACTCCACTGAAAGTGGAACTCATGTACACACAGGCACAGAGTCTCTAATTTGGAGCTGAGGTAATCTGGAACCTGTCTGTAATCTGCAGCTGAATTCCTCCCTTGAATTCTACTCCAGGTGCTACTCCAATAGGATACATACACCAAGGGAAGCTCTTTTATCTGCCTCTGTCAAACTGCAACTAAAATGCAAGTTGTATATGCCAAATTCGCAAATTTATGTTTAAAGGGAAGACTCAGTCCAATACGAAACATTATCTTTTACAAACTGGTGAGATTTTTTTTTTTCCTCAAACAAGAACTTTATAACTTATTTGATGCAATTGCAATGAAAGGTGTGCAGACGCTTGTATTATAAAGTTTTCGGAACTGAGAGGAAGTCAGGGATTGCTTCCCTTGGAGGCACTTCAAAACTCGAAAAGCACCAAGTTGCAAAAGTAGTCAAGAAGTTTATATACAGTCAGGGTAGAGCCTGGAACTTGGCTCAGAAAGGCTTATTTTAAATTTGATAGAAGGGAGCGGGGTTTACCTTCTCCAATATCCCCTTTGCACGAGATACTGCCATCAGGATTCCAAACCTACAACTGCCCAGCTGAGCAGCTCCCAACAACGGGACTGGAGGAGATGAAAACCAGCTGGCAGCAAAGACGGCACCGAACAAGGTAATTTTTGACCGCAGCCTTACCTTGACTCTGGAAAAGCCGGTTGTCTGCCGCCCTCTCAAATTCAGAAATGCTGAGTATCTTTCTTTTCTTATTCATACGGAACACCGTGACAGACGTGTCCTCAGCAGCAAGGTCTGGCAGCTGCAATCCCCCCCTGCCAAAACAAACCAAGCTGGAGAGGCATTTCTGAAAGCCCCACCTGACAGGATGCAGTTCTGATCACTGAAGCACAAGTAGAGCAGTTCTGCTCCCCAAATCCCACCACAGGAGCTGCAGCTACACCCGGCACGTAATAAATGTAAAAATAATAAATATATATATATAAAAAAAATCACTTACATGCTGGAAACTCTCTTAGATGGGAGTTCTGGTCGAGCTTCTTCCGTGCCTTCATGGTTAGATATCCAAGGTGCCAGAGGGGAAACCTGGGGTTCTGCCAACAAACCAAAACATTTCCTTTCCACAATTCAATCCAGCAAGAACACCAAAATGCAGCAGAGTGTCACATCCACAGGCTGTATATTACATTTATTGATGGGTTCAGATAAAGACCTGGTGAAAACCGCCCAGATTCTCTCCCGGGAAGGCTGGCAGTGACAGAACCAACAGTGACAGATGGCAGCACATCCTCCGTAACTCACACCTGACCCTAGAGCCAAAGGCAACACCAGGATTATGTGCTCAGTCACCAGGCTAAGAACAAGCGAAGAGGATTTTGAAGACTGTGATTTCACCAATGTAAGGCCTGGTCTTTCAGACAGTTCTATCCCATGTTCAGCTGCCACTCAGGGATTCCTCTCTTGCATTAATCAGTCTGATTTCTGTTCCACATAAGAGCTTAAGGATAACGGGCTACCAAGGAACAACCCCTGCTCTCAACTCCATTGCCTTTTTGTTCTCAGTTCTCCTGAAAAAAAGATACTTACGGGTCTGGATGACTCTCTTGAGCACAGCCCGTGGCGTGTCATTGTCAGCGTCTGGGAACACCCTCAGTCTCCGCTTCGCCGAGATGCCTCTGCGAGAATTTCTGTCATTCCCTGGCTTTGATGCAGTCTGGACGGAAATCAGAAACAAGCAATTCAAAACCGCTGTTTCCACCGTTAAAGAACTCGGCAACAAAAGCATCCACCATCCGTCTTCCAACGACAACAACAGGCCGGCTAACGGGGAGCGCTTTCCCAAATTCCCAAAGAGAAACCGTGCTCGCCTTCTTTTTGACAATACCGGCGGGAGGCAGTTCAGCCCGGGGTGTCACCGGGCCGGGGTGTCACCGGGCCGGGGTCCAGCGCACAGCCCTCCCGCGGACGAAACCCCGGGGAGCCCCTGGGCACAGCCCCGACAGGCCTGGCCGCTCGGCAAGCCCGACGCCGAGGGCGGCCGGGCCCTCTCCCACACGCGAAGGCGACCGGGGGCTCGCGGCTCGCCC
>VZRE01002148.1:6668-60361 GCA_013396775.1 Cephalopterus ornatus
TTTTCTTTTTTCTTTTTCTTTTTTCTCTTTTTCCTTTTCCTTTTCCTTTTTTCTTTTTTTCTTTTTCTTTTTTCTCTTTTTTCTTTTTCTTTATTCTTTTTCTTTTTTTTTCTTTTTCTTTATTCTTTTTCTTTTTCTTTTTCTTTTTTTAATTTTTTTTTTTTCTTTCCTCCTTTCTTCCATTTCCTGGGATCCACAGCATGTCTGGGCAGCCTGGGCCAGCGCCCCACCAGACTCACAGTAAAGAATTTATTCCTAATATCCCATCTAACCCAACTCTCTGTCAGTGTGAAGCCATTCCTTCTTGTCCTGTCACTCCAGGCCCTTGGAAATAGTTTCTCTCCATCTTTCCTGTATCTCCTTCAGGCCCTGGAAGGCCACAATCAGATCACCCCAATTCTCTTCTCCAGGCTGAACAATCCCAGCTCTCCCAGCCTTTCCTCCCAGCAGAGCTGCTCCAGCCCTCGCATCCTCTTCGTGCCTCCTCTGGACTCTCTCCAGCAGCTCCATGTCCTCCCTGTGCTGTTCCCAGGGCTGGAAGCAGCTCTGCAGGTGGGGTCTCACCAGAGCAGAGGGGCAGAGTCATCGCCTCAGATCCCACTATTTAATGCTGTACAAAATGCTGTTAAAGTGGGAAGAAAAATGAGGACAAAAAGAGATGAAAATGGAGAATTTCAGCAGCTATTCTCCCTCAGCTGCTAAGAAGCATCATGACTCATGTAGACCCAGCACCTTTTCCAGGATTAGACTTTCTGAAATCAACAGTTCACATTAAAGATGTGACATTTTTCCACAGAGAATTTTTTGGACTGTCCCACTGGAAATTAGAAGGAAAAAAAGTTTAACAAATGTTTGTTGTGATAGTTTCTGACAGCACCTTTTAAATCTTTAGTGATATGTGAGCTGACTATGGTTCTTTGCATATATTACTTATTTCCTAAAAGTAGCAGTAAAGCAAAAGAGATTGGAACAGTCTTCAGGGACTCTGTTTTTAAATTTTGTGTATTTAACAGCACAGCTCTGCAGTGTATTTACAGATTGTTTATCTCTCTAATTAATTGTTTTAGAGATAGCTATTATTTGCTGTCATATATTAAGGAACACAAGGAGGAGGAGAAAGAAAAGAGGAGCCCTAAAGCCTTTCTACATCATTATCCATTTATTAAAGCACTTAAGAGTGTGTGTTACCCATGCATTTTTATGTGAGATCCATTACAAAAAGAACTGGCCACACTGAATTAACGGGAGCTTTGCCTTGGAGACTCAGCTTCTCAGCCTGGGTTTTAACATCCCCTCCTTTTGCTGGTGACTGGGACTCGTGGTTGCAAAAACCAGACGTTAAAAGCCTTGCTGACAAAGCTAATAAGGCTGTGAGAAATGGAGTTATACAGCACAGCACAGAGGGACAATTGCAGAAAACAAAAATCCTGCTGGAAGAACTGAGAAGAATCCGTGCAACGTTTGCAGGTTTGGTATGTGAAGCTCTGCTGTCTTTGCAGTCTTCTCCTATTTACAAACGCTGTCTTTCAAGTTTGCCATGTAAAGACAACAATTGTATGCTGGTGTTTCCTTTAGTGTTTACTGGGAAAAAAATTGCTAAATCAAAATCCCTGGTCTGTTTTTTTTTTTTTTTTAATTGAACTTATTTATCCTGAAACCTGTGAACAGTGTGTGTGCCTGATGGTTTCCAGCTGCTGTGTACCAAGTGAGTGGTGCTGTTGTCACACTTGAGGGACAGGACGGCATCCAGAGGGACCTGGACGAGCTGAAGAAGTGGGGCCCTGAGGATTTAATGAGTTTTAACAAGAGGAAGTGCTGGTGCTGCACCTGGATGAAGGCAACTCCCATGATCAACACAGGCTGGGGATGAACAGATGGAGCGGCCCTGGGAGAAGGACCTGGGGGAGCTGGTCGATGAGAGGCTGGGCATGGCCCAGTCCAGACCCCCCCTGTGCCCTGGGCTGATCCCCAGCGTGGGCAGCAGGGCAGGGGGGGATTGTGCCCCTCTGCCCCCTCAGGGGAGACCCCCCTGCAGAGCTGCTCCAGCCCTGGGAACAGCACAGGGAGGACATGGAGCTGCTGGAGAGAGTCCAGAGGAGGCACCAAGAGGATCTGAGGGATAGAGCAGCTCTCCTATGAAGGCAGGCTGATAGAATTGGGATGGTTCAGCCTGGAGAAGTGAAACCTCTGAGGAGACCTTGGAGCCCCTTCAGTACCTAAAGGGGCTTTTAAGGAAAATGGGAACAAATGTTTTAGCAGGGCCTGTTACGACAGGACAAAGGGTAATGGCTTCAAACTGAGGGTAAATTTAGACTGGATGTAAGGAAGAAAATTTTTATGATGAGGGGTTGAAACACTGGAACAGGTGGTAGGTGCCCCATCCCTGGAAATGTTCAAGGTCAGGTTGGATGGGGTTCGGAGCCGCCTGATCTAGTGGAAGGTGTCCCTGCCCATGGCAGGGGGGTTGGAATGAGATGAACTTTATGGTTCCTGCCAACCCAAATCCTTCTATGATTCTTTAAACTCTACTATGCACCTTATTGTACAGCCAGCTCTTAAGACAGATGGTGAAATAAGTCTCACTGAAGTAGTGATCAAGGCAGAAGAGGGCAAAGGAGAGGGGGAATCACCTCTGCTGACTCTGGAGTGCAGAGATGACCTGTGGTGGTTCATTATACACACACCCCTATGTTGTGACATATGTGCAGTTTTACCTTGTGTACAGAACATATAAATGATCCCAGATGCAGACCCTTGTGCCCCACAGACACTGGTGTAAGCAAGGGCTGTCAGAGCACATTTTCCTTTATTGAGCCACTTAAAAATAAACCATAGCAATTTTTTAATTTTTTTTTTTCCACCAGGAGCTCCTATTTAACTGTTTTCCTTCATCCAAAGCTCATTTTACTTTGTGTCAGGTTTTCTCCAGCAGATATTTTTGCTGACAAACTCCCATTTTTGTCCTCTAATAGGACACTTAGGGAAGTCAATAAGATTTGGGAAACCACTTTGCCCTGTCTGTACTTAAGCCAGATCACAATGATGTTAAATGAAGTCCTTTTAATAATTCATTGCAGCACAATCTGGTTTACTTTTAGCTGGCTCTTAGAGGAGGAAAAAGGCTTCAGCTTCTGAGCTTCATCTTGCAGAGCTGATGAATTGCTCCTGGGCTGTTTCCAGATGCTCTTCCAAACTTGACTGCTGGAGAAAATCCCCCACGTCTTCTCCCCTTTTCTTTCTGACTCCCAGAATACAACACCTCCGTGCCTTGTGCCAGGGTACAGGAGGTGATAAATGGAAAAGGAGATTACTTGTGTGTCTTCCCATTATAAAAAGAGGAAGCCTTTCACCTGCTGATGGACAGATTTAATTAATCCTTCTCTGCTCAGTCACCACAGAAAGCAGCAGATCTCAGGTCCCATGTGCTCGCCAGAGGAGGTTGTGATGTGCATTGTGGGACTGTGGGAGGACAAACAGCCCAAAAACAACCCAGAAAAATAAAAATAACCCACAGATAGGAAATGAGGGCTGCTTCAGGCCTGGGCATCACGGTGTGTCCATGAGAAAGCTTTGAGAAAGCAGCAGTTTGTGTTCAGCAGCCCTGTCATAACCAAGGTGGACTGAGGCTACGGGGTGAAACAAGGGCTGGGGGTAAGGATACAATTATTTGTTAGTTTAGCTGGTACAAAGATGGGAAAAAAAGGCAAGTTTGGGATACATGAGCCCTGAAAATACCTTGAAAAAGGATTCATCTGCCTTAAAGCATACCTGTTTTTCCAGCTCATGGTCTAACAAGAGTTATTCCCCACACACTTTACCTCAATCATTTTTATGTATAAAGTAAGATATTGCCTAATACTTGTATTTGAACTGAAGATACTCTGGTTATAACAGAAATATACATTAATTTAAATGCATGTGCATACGTAGGTGCCTGTAACTTGAAGTGTGTGTGTTATACTCAAAGATGCAAAACTATTAAATTATTTCTGCATCTGTAGACAGAATCCCTAAAACAAAAATAAAGAAAAAAACAGAAGACCAGTTTTATTAGTAGTGTAAATCAATACAATGTTCTCAGCCTCAAAAAGGAGTGGTGTTCAATTTTCCTAGCTGGGGATGTGGCCTATAGAATGAACTCCCATTTTATGGGACCTAAGGAAGGGAAGCAGGGATCTCTCTCTGCAGTAGCTGTTTAGCGAAAGCTTTTTTGCACAAGCTGTAGCTTCTCTGAAGGTTGACTTTGGGACAGAAAAGCTGTGAACAGCTCCCCACCGCCACCAAAAAAATATAAAAATAAAGTGTAATGAAATTATTAAAGCTTTGAATAAAAAAATGGAAACTTGTGTCAATTTGGATTAGCCTCACGGGATATTCTCTCATATGATCAAATGGTACATAAAATCCTTATTTTTATAGTCCTACTGCTCTTCTCTTTGTCAGTCAGGGGCTGGTTTTTGCCATCTGACTGATGCTCTCTGGGTTGACCAGAGTCCAACTCCAACTCAGCATTCCAAAGATTTTATGAGCAGCCCCACGAACAGCGCCCAGCTCTCAGAGGAAGCCAAGGAGAGAAAGCAGAGGACTTCAGAGAGCAGTTATTTGAATTACACTTTGGCCTCGGCTTGCAAGCGGCAAGAAAAGAGACGCGAAGCTGTCACAAAGATTGTGACCTTTAAAATGCTTTTGCATTTAAAAAAAAAGAAATCCCCCGAAGCCCTGCTCAAAAACCCGTGGCTGTCCCAGCCTGCAGCAGGGTTCTCAGCCTTCAGTGACCTCACCATCAGAGCCTGAAGTGCTCTGAGGTGGGACCTGGCCCCGGGGCAGCGTCAGTCACCTGCCCCTGGAGTGTCCCCAGAGGGGACCTGTGGGTGCCACCAGGACAGGCTGGCACCGCTGTCCTGCCCATCATCTCTGGAGCAGAGTGCCCGGGAAAACCCAGCCCAGCCCACCCAGCCAACAGTCAATTTTTCACGATAGAAATGCACCGTAAATAAAGTTTTGTCTTTGCAGCTGGAAGGCGTTTTGGCTGCACGCGTCAAAGAAATTTCCGTGTTTGTCCTGCGGGTCTTCTCTTATTCAAGGGGGTTGCTCAGCTGTTTGAAGAAGCAAAGTTACACCTGAAATTTTCCCGTGTGGCCAATGCTCCTGGTGAAAAATCCTGGGATGTTTTCTGTATATATGAAATTGTTATTTTGATAATGAAGAGTGTCGGAATAACGGTGTCTTGGAGCAAATCCCTACTTAATATATTCTGAATACCTTCAGAACATGTTCATATACTGAATGTGTTCTGAATATATTCAGACAGCACAAAAAAATCACCTGCATAAGGAAAATAAAGCCTGTAAAAAATCATGGAGTAAACGCTGTAGTAGAAAAAGAGGGATAAGCAGCAAGCTTTTCCTAAAGGTCTAGGTAATATTTGAATTTTTATAACTAAGTCGGTTTTGCAAGTTTTCCCCCAGAGTAACGTACTTTATTGTGGTTGTGGTGGTGGTCTTGTTTGTTTTTTCTTTAATAAATGTATATATTTAATAATGTATGTATTGATTCAGCAGATCTTTTCAAGCACTCTAGGGAATGTTGAGCTGTAATTGACAGCCCTCACTGCTTCTTATTTTTTTTTTAAAATTGACACTTCTTCAGGCAGAATATATTTAGATATGGACCCAAGAGGACCCTGCTGGTTGAAAACATCAGCTATAAAAGTTATGTGAAAGTCACAGAAATGCTCTTCTTGAGCAAGGTCATTGCTCAGGAAACCATCAGAAAGTTTCTGCACACTGTAAAGCACATCAAAAATAACTGGGTTGCAAAGCCAACCATCTGAAGTCGAGGAAGGCCAGAATTAGATACCCCTGCAGTATTAATGGTACTTGCTCCTCTCTGATGAAATGTGTTATGACACAGGTTTTGACTTCATAATCCCATATCCCGCCCTCCCCCAACCCGCTCCTTATGAATGGGCAAATTTTTTCTCTTAGAAAACCTGTATTTTATTCAGAATTCCCTCTTCAGAGGCGGAAATGAACGTAAAATTATTCATTGTGTCCTTGGAGACTTCCCGATTCACATCCCATTTCACGGACGCTGCTGCAGCGTCCAAGTGTTCCACAGACATTCCCGGGTTTCTCTGCGCGGGGTCACGGTGAGAGGGAGCAGCAAATGCCTGTGCACGAAGGGCAAAATTTCACCCGATTTTTGGGACCTCCCATTATGGTCATACCTGGAAAATATTTACGGCATTATGTGTCTGAAAAGCTGAGGTGAGTGACTCTAATATATATAACAGGGCTGTTCCCAGTGCTGAGCCCTGGGATGTCACTCCATTCCCACTGCTCCCTGGGCCTCGATGTCCAGCCAGTTCTCTGCCCAGAGAACAGTCCACCTGTCCAAGCCATGAACATCCAGTTTCTCCAGGAGAATGCTCTGGGAAAAAGAGTCAAAGATGAAAATCCAGGGAAACAACATCCACAGCCTCTGCCTCATTCACTGAGTAGGTCACCCTGTCATAGAGGGAGATCAGGGTGGTCGAGCACGACTTGCATTAAGCACCTCAGCCTCCTCCTTTGTCACTGTTTCCCTTTTTAGCCCTCCTTTGGATGCTAATATATGTAGAGAAACATTTTTATTGCCTTTTATTGCATTGGCCAAATTGACTTCAAGCTGGGCTTTGACCCTTCTGATTTTCTCCCTGCATAACCCAAAGTGGTGCCCTGAGGCGGCCAGGGAAGAAGCGTAGACATGGAGTCACCTGGAGAACACAGAGGATAATTGTTTGGGGGTTTTTTTTCAGGACACCTGAGAGCACAGAGGTCTTGTTTGCTCCTCTTCTGGCCAAGACCATGGCACTGCCAGCCAGTGAGACTAGAAGGGTTCTGAGAACTGGCATTGGGAACATCGGGACACTCCAGCCCTGCTCCAGAAAATTTGCATGGTGGAGGGAACATCCACCCTTCCTGAGGGAAACTGGCTTCCTCAGGCCTGCAGATGGAGCCACTGTCAGTTGTCTCTCTGACTCCTTGACTTTTTCCTGTTCTATGCACTTTTTCCTTTTGCTCCTCGTTCTCATTTTCCTCTCCCTCTTCCTCTCCCTCTCCTCATTTTAATTCCCCTTCTCTTCTCTCCTGACACTTCTTTTTGTCTCTCCCATTTATTCTGGCAAACAGTGCACCTGCCCAAGCGAAGTTTCTCTGGGAGAATTCTGTGAGAGGCAGTATCAAAGGCTTTATTAAAGTCCAGTTTATGAACATCCACAGCCTCTCTCCCGCCTATTAAACAACTACTGGCACAGGCTGCCCAGAGAAGCTGTGGCTGCCCCTGGATCCTTGGAAATGCCCAAGGCCAAGTTGGACGGGGCTTGGAGCAACCTGGGATAGTGGAAGGTGTCCCTGCCCATGGCAGGGGGTGGGAACTGGACGAGCTTTAAGGTCCCTTCCAACCCAAACCACTCCGTGATTCTATGATTCTCTGGCCTACTAATTCTTTGGGCAACCTGCCACCAAATTCAGTTGAGCAAAACAAAGCCCTTCAAGAAAAACAATGAATGCTTAAGTCTTGTCCCTACAGAATGACCTTGAAGAAACCACCTGATCCCTGCAGCCTTCCCCTCTGTGACAGTGTTATGGGGGCCTATAAAACACTCAGACTTCTGGGTTTTTCAGTCACACTCCTGATAACCTGCTGTAAAAGTGCCAATGAGAGTCTATAGCAGCAGCTTTCCCTCTTTGAGCTCTGCAGCTCCTGAGTCTTTATTACTAGAAACGTTGCTGTACCCTATTCAGGGGGGAGGCATCTAACTTTAATGTTCTGCTATCTTTGAGGCTACATCAGGTCACTGTCAGGGTCACAGTAATATTTGACACTGCCACTGTTACTAAATGCTGAAGTTTTCAATTTTGATTAAAACCACGAAAGATAGAAGCTGTATTTCCAAGCATCATCTTGGCACAGACATCAGCTATGCATGATTTTGTTTACATGGCAAAACTTCGTGAATTTAAAGTTGTGGTGAATTTTTCCAAGGTGGTGAATTTCCACTCTTGGTCTCTGCCGTTTTTCCTCTCCAAGTGGAGCACTTACCTTCTTTATTACTCACCTATCTGCCTGCTTCTCTTATCATAAACCCCTACTGAAGTCTTTGGCACTTCAGTGACTGTAAAAATAAGACAAATTTTGTCCTGTCAAACCTAGATGTGTGTTTCACTGGGACTGGGCAGGCTTTGGAGATGAGTTTCTGTTATGGAGCCATGTAAGAAATGAGTCAATATACTGCTAGGCAAGAGTTGCTTTCTTCTTATGTGACCCGGGCTGATCTTCTTCATTGAGCTGTAAAGACTGCTTCAGGTCTCATGTCTGGGAAATTGTTTCATTCTCACGCACATAATGTGCCATTTCCCTCCAGGAACTATGCTTTCTGTTGGTGTGTTTGGAAGTTGCCCCAGGGACTGGGATAGACCCTGAGGTCCATGGATCTTGAGCTCTCTGATAAGTTCAAATATGTCAGCACCAGCTGATAGCTCTGCCGGTTCAGCCGGCATTTGAGCAACTGCTAATTTGCATGACAAAATTTCAAGACTCTTTCAGCTAAAAATGTGCTGCTTGGGAACCCTCACTGAGCTCCAGGCAAGTTGTTTGTACCCTGGGCTCTGTAATGGGTAATTTCATCAACCCTGCTGAGCCCCAGCCCTTGCCCAGCCTTGCCCTGGCTGCTCTGCTCTCCAGACAGTGCGGCACAGAGAAAACATGTCAGTGTTTTGGCCACATCACTGGATCTGGCCAAAACCACTGTCTGTTCTCAGAGAATGTGAGTGTTGGAAATCTTTTCATTTGCCTCCCAGGGCAGAGAAAGAAAATGTGTGGCTTACCAGGAGGATGGAAATCCTGAAATTTGCCTTTCCTCATTTTATAACGAAAAAAACTGCCCAACCATAGATGCAAATGTTTGTTTTCTGATTCCAGCCCATTGCTGTTACAGATGGTGGCTTGGGCTGCTTCCTGGCAATTGAGGGAAGCTACCAAGGCCATCCAAAGGGTGGAAACCTGCCCTGATGTTGGGAAGAGACTCTTGAAACTCCCATTTAGAAGCTGAATCCCCACAAGCCTCTGTTAGAATCCCAATCCAGGAGACAGAGGCTCCCAACAGGCAGATGCCATGGGATGCCCAGGCTGAATTTAGGAGACGGTTTGTTGCCTCAGAGCCTCAGACTCAGATAACTCTCATTTATCTCGGGCTAACTGACTGAAGTGGCAGGAGACCAGGCTGTTTCTCTGCTGGATGTTTGTGCAAATGAGGGACTGTCATGAAAATTTTGGGCCCGCTGGGTGGTCTTTTCCAGTGAGCTCCTTGATCAACAGGCATTGGAACAAGCCTAATGAGAATAATCGTAATTAGTAGCAGTGCTCTTTGGACCAAACATGTTCTTCTTGACACTCTCAGCTTTGGCATAAAGCTTTCTGCAAGTTCCTGAGGAGGCAAACACTGACCGTTTCCTTATGGAAATGGATGTGGTGTTGCTGTTGGCTCTGCCATGTTAGGAAAGGCTGGAACAGCCCTGGATGCAGCTCCCAGGGACCTGCTGTGTGCTTGTGTGTCTGAAAACAGGTTCACGTCCGTAAAGGGAGATCATGGGCTTGCTTTACTTTTAAGGTTTGATGCAGAGCACTTTCTAGCACTCAGACTTCAATTTTTTTTCCTTTTCTTCTCGTCAGTGTAAATCACTCCCTTCACCTTGCCCTGAGCTTTTGTCTCTAAAAGTCTCTGACTTGTGATCTTGTGCTGAATGCATTTAGGGGCTCGGCTCCTTGCTGCGAGGAGCAAAGAATGAAATACCGAGTTATAAAAATAACCAGGAGACGTTGTCTCCTGGATAGGGCAATGCTGGCTGAAGGGATGGGCCACAAAAAGTTCAGCTGTGCCCGTGCACCCACTCACAGCTGAGACAAGCCCTCGGGAGTGACGTGGCTGAAAGGAGCTGATTGCTGTGGTTTCATGGTGCTACAGGACCGTTCCCCACTTCCTTCCCCCAGGTGCAACGCAGTGAAAGGGTTGTGATGATCATTTTCGTGCCGGTCTTGACACAGAGCACGAGTGTCTGTGGGTACGCGTGGCACGGCTTGCCCACCCTAACCACAGATAAAAGCTACTCGTTGTCCAGGTGACAGCCGGCCCTGTAATGCCAGAGTGATCAGGAATAACCTGCGATCCCACCCATTCCCAGAGCACCAGCTCGCCCTGTTTGGGCTAAAACCCCGCGTTCAGCTGCGCTGTGCTCCTGCCCCGAGCCAGTGAATCCCAGACTAAAGCCCGAACACCCATCACGGTTGGGTTGTTCACACCGACTCGTTTTCGGCTGCTCAGTCCCAAATCTTCCTCAAAGACAAAGTGTGCCCCGAAACCAGCCTCGCTCCCTCTCCAGAGTTTTGTTTTAGCTCTCTTTGAAGTGACAGGAAAACTGCGGAGCTATTTTTAGCAGCACCTCATCAATCCCACGCTCCCGATTGCTCCGGCTCCTCCGCCCGAGGTGATTCTGCTTACAGATGCTGGAAAGGGTTCACCTTCAAAGAGGAGGATTTAATTAGGAGTGCAAAGAGCTATGGCCCAGCGCAGCAGAGACTAACGAACCACCTTTTGTGGCCAGCGGAGAGCAGCTTGCCAAGGTATCCGTTCATTTCTGTGCCTGGAAGATGAAATGCAACTGAAGCTGCTGCCATTTTAAAAGGAAAATCTTATTAGAGCCCAGGCAAGGATATCTGAATAAAATAAATGGCTTCTGGTGCTTCTTCATCTATTGGTATGTAGGTTCAGGTGTGATTATGTAGTCTGTTATCAACTTTAATTACGCTTCTCCTTTGCTGCTGACCTTGGGGCTTAGATACAATTTGTTCTATAGGCAGAACAGGTGGTATGAGCTCCATGTTTTAAAGTTCAAATTGATTTAGGTTGCATTTAATTTAAATTTCCTTATGGAAGCGTATAATTTTACTATTACTAATGGTGGAGCAATTACACAGAGGTGAAGAATCTGGCACAGAGCAGAGCCTTTCAGCTCTCTAATGATTTTCTCCACGAGCAGAAGCATCCCTGCCCTGTGCTTATTTAAATCCAGTGGAGTCCCGGCGAGCTCCCACTTCCCTGGGAGTCTCTGGCTCACCACACAGACCAGGGGTGAAGGCTGGACATCAGCCACCAGCACCCGGGTGTGCAAAGGCTCCAGCAGACCTGCCCCCACCTGGGAGTCTTTAATATCACCAGCCTGTTTATCCTCTCCAGTATAACAGGAGCTCCTTCCTTGGCATGGGAGTGATGTGATCCCTTTGGGAGGCCTGGGAGCTGCAGCTCTGGGTGAGGCAGGCATCAATTTCCAGTCTCTGGAACGACTCTTACCCATCAGAGCTGAGCTCTCCATGCTCCAGGCTCTGGGATGTTTGTGACTGGTCTGAAGCGAGGCTTGTCTTGGATACAGAGGAGCCCCTGATCCCATTTTTCTGGTTTTACAGGAGCAGGGTGGTGGCTGCCCCAGGAAGGGGCACCAGGGGTGCAAGAGCTCAGCTTGACAGGGACTGGGGGAGGCTGGAGGTGCTTCCAGCAGGGATGAAGGGAAGAAAACGTTCCCTAGGACCCAGAGGCAGCTGCGCTGAGTTTCTGCAGCCTTGAAATCCTCTGAAAACCGAGGGCAGGAGGGGCGGGGAAGAAAGGATGAGACCTGGAAGGGGATGGGAAGAGAGAGGATGGTCAAACTGTTCATGAAGCCAGAGTGCTTTCTTTAGGGAAAATCTGCAGGATCAAGCACAGCCAGTGGAAAATTTATCACAATCCATGTTTCCATACGTGCCTGGTGTTTCCAAGCCCCAGCTGCAGTGCTCCCTTCCCTCTCCATCCAAGGCCTCCATTGCACTACAAATAGCACTGACACAGCTGCTTTCTCTATCAAACTGTTGTACCAGGTGATTTTTCTGTCCCCCTGGGACTGCAACCCTGAAAGAAAGCTTACTGGAAAAACTTCAGGTGCAAAGGTGTAGTAATATGATTTTGGAATATTTTCCAAGCTCAGTTAAATTACATCTTTGCACCTTTTCTTTGCACCTCTGCAAGTGCAGCTCTGATGGCAAGTTGCCTTAATGACACCATTTCTTCAGGTTTTCCGCCTTTTCTTCCCATTGTGTTGTGGATTTCTCTCCCCTCTCACCATTATGTGCTATCCTTTTATGAAACACCTCTGTCTTTCTCACTTTCAATTAAATAAGGGTCCAGAGGTTTGGACTGTGAGGGGTGGGTTGTGCTTTCTGGAAGACTGAGAGAGTGAAAACTTGGAAGGTTTCAATGCAAAACCAGTAACTTTGCCAGTCTATCTCAAAGCAAGTTTTTAGTTAGGTGCTCTGAGAGACTGGTTTCTCTCACACTCAATCTCAGAGGTTTAGAAATCTCTTATGGGTATATATTTCCCATTAATTAAAAAATGAATCACTGGCTAGAAATGCTGTGTGTGTCCAGCAGCATCAGAGCAAATACCTGCAGCATCCTTCCTCCTGCCAAGAACTTTGCAGAGAGACAGGGCTTCATTTTATGCTCGGGTGGTTGTTCCAACAGGCAGGAATGTTGTCCCCTCTCACTGTGACTCTCCATTCAGGGTCATCCCTGCCACTTGTGCCCTCATCCACCATCTGGCCTCAAAAGCAGGTGCCTGTGAAGGGGAAAATCATTCACCTGGGAGGGCAGAGCCAGGAGGAAGGTGCTGCAGGGTGGGGAGCAAAACTGTCCCGCGCTGAAGTCCTGCTGGGAAGTTTACAGGGTCCTTGTCAACCCTGAAAATAGAGCCCTTTTGTGCCAATTCTAGCACCTTCTGCCCTGAAATTCATTGTGAAAACAGGAGGAGTCGTTCAGAAAGTACAAGCTCCCCCCCAGGGAAGCGCACTGCCTGACCCCCCAAGCAGGGCTGGCGGGGTGCGCTGGGCTCCTGCACTTCCTACAGAGGCATTTTCCTTCTGGGAAGGTGGGGAGGTTTCCCTTGGGAGGCTCAGGCAAGCTCAGAGAAAATTAATGGTGAAAAGCACTCTCTTTTCCCTGCTGGAATGCTTCACAGTCAACCACGAGAGCCCATTAAGCAACTGCTGTGACCTAAAATAACCTGACCAGCACTGAAACTATGAACGGGCTGTAAGCTTTTTTTTTTTCTTCTTCTTCTTTTTACCTTTCCTTCCTTTTAAAATAAAGCTTCCTTCTCTAGGAGAGTTTTCCAGCCTGCCCAGGAAAATGGTGTGCTGGCAGTTTGTCTTTCCAGCTACCTCCTAATCCCACCTCTGTTTTGGAGATCTTCAGAAGAAAAGAGAGAGACACCCTCCAAAAAACACCCTAAGCCCAACCAAGCGAAACCCCCCCCGACTGGGCTGGCAAAGGGTGTTGGGTGTCAAAGTCTGAAGATATTTACCCCAAATTACTTAATGCAAGGAATCAGGGAGAGACTTATTGCCCATCTGCATCCCCCAAGCTGCCTGGGAAAATGGGAAAGCTGGTTGCACAAAGCTCCTCTGGACTCTCTTTTTGTCCCAGATGGCAAGCCCAGGGTTGTTTTGCTTGTTTTTTCAACTGCATTATTTGGTAAAATAATACCTCACCTTGTTTATAACTTCTAACTCTTTTGAGCTATGGTACCATTTCTGTGGAGCTCACCTGGTTAAAAAAATAGTTGACCAAAAGATAGACTTTTAATCAGTCAAAATGTCTGTGGTTCTGAATAGGAAAAGCAAGTTCCACGCTGAAAACAAGGAGAGGGAAAAACTGCACTGGAGTTTAACACAATTGTGTTAATCAGACAATTTAAATGGAACAGTAATGGAATAAATGATAAAAGGGTTCTTAGAAAAGGCAGGAGTGAGGGAGTTGCTAACTCATTTGAGACAAAAAGGGAGAGTTAATTGCTATCTGTGAGTCATTAAAGGGTTAGCTGAGGTTGGGGTATGAGGAAAAGTATAACATGAAGAGCAGTGAGTCTCTCTAAGGAGCTCTGATTTCTAGTAGGCAGAAGACAGGGAAGAATTTTAGCTCTTAAATTCCTCTTTTGAAGTAAAGTCTCCTATCACCCTCGGGACTCAGATGGAGTCACAGTTTTGTGCAAGATGTGCTCACATTGATACCTTGATGTTCTGGTACTTCAGGGCTTTCCTTTTGAGATCTCATGCTGATGCCAACTGTTGTTTTCACTTTTATGAATATTTTCCAAGCAGGCATTCGGTGCAGTGGGGGAAGTAGTGTGTCCACCGTGTGCCCAGGTGGCCAAGAAGGCCAGTGGCACCTGGTCTGTGTCAAAAATAGTGTGGGCAGCAGGACCAGGGCAGAGATTGTCCCTCTGGGCACTGGTGAGCCTTCACCTCCAGTGCTGTGTCCAGTCCTGGTCCCCCTCAGGGCAAGAGAGACATGGATGGGCTGGAGCATGTGTAGGGAAGGGAACGGAGCTGGGAAGGGGCTGGAGCAGCAGGAGGGGCTGAGGGAGCTGGAGGGGACTCAGCCTGGAGAAAAGGAGGCTCAGGGGGGACCTTGTGGCTCTGCAACTCCCTGACAGGAGGGGGGAGCCGGGGGGGGTCGGGCTCTGCTCCCAGGGAACAAGGGACAGGACCAGAGGAAATGACCAAAAATCAGCACCAGGTTGGACGTCAGGAAGAATTTCTCCACTAAATGGGTTGTTAAGCATTTGCAGGGGCTGCCCAGGGAGGTTTGGAGACCCCACCCCTGGAGGTGTCCAAAGAAGGACTGGCCATGGCACTCAGTGCTCCGGGCTGGGGAACAAGGTGGGGATCACTCACAGGTTGGACTCGAAGATCTGGGGGATCGTTTCCAACCTAAAGGATTCTGTGATTCTAAGCATACCACATGCCAGCATGTAGGCATACAGGCTCCATGGATTTTGGTGGTTCTCTTACAGGGAAATGTTTGCAGTGGAGCTGGTAGAGACACACCAGCATGTTTCCTGTCGTCCTGCAGGGACTTGTCTGTTCCCAGCTGCACCGATCTGAGGTTCACCTCCAAACCCTGACTGGATGGGAGGACAGTCACTTCCTTAAAGCTTCTGTTACATGTTTATCCAGTTCCACTGCTGCAGTGCTGTTTGGAAGATTAAAAGCCAGTAACCCCCCCCAGCCAAGGGAGCCGTGCACATGTTTACAGTCACACATCCCGAAGAGCCGGCTGGATGCGGGGCACGGAGCCAGGAACCCCGCAGGGCTCAGCCTCCCTGAGTGAAGCAGCAGCCCTAGTTCCACTCTGATTTCAACCAGCAGGAGCCTTGCAATGAATTTCTTTGAATATGGGCCCCCCAAAGGCGTCTTCACTTCCTAAGGATGGATGGATGTTGCCAGACACGTTGAATACAGATGAGGAGCAAGTCTCATTAAGTCAAGGACGGTTGGCACTTTCCAGATCGTCACCCAAACGTAGATGTGGGGAGATACTGGAATATTTACACTCTCAGCAGTCACCAGGAGTTTAAAATGGGAATATTTCCTGCCTATATCTCACTGAAGGCTGGTTTTGGTGGGGAGCCACAAGACCAACCACCCCTGTGCTTGAGGGCAGCCAAGAGTCACGGGAGCAAACGGCTCAAGCCTCGATTTTGCCCAAAAGCTTTTCACCTTTTTACAGAGGACAAAAAGGAAGCTTGGAATATGGAATATAAAATTGGCCTGAGACTCAGAAGTCCTGAACGCTACTGAGAAAATCAATTTTTATTTGTACATGCAGTGCTGATGCCCCATCCAGCTCAAGCTGAGCTTTGAGGGAATCAAAGAGAACTGAAATCTTCTGTAAAAGTTTCATTTTCTGTGGAGTTTTTCAATGGGAAATATTTAAAGAGATTTCTTTCTGCACGATTAAACCAGGTTCTTATCAACAACATTTTTCCCTATGGAAAACAAAACCACACAAAAAAACCAAAGCAAATGAATGGCTTAATATTTTTTTCATGCAATCATCACAGAACCATTTAGGTTGGAAAAAACCTCCAGGATCATCGAGTCCAACCTTTGACCAGCCACCACCATGCCAACTAAACCGTGGCACTAACACATTTTCATTCTGTTTGAAAATACTTCTTTTTTTTTTGTTTTGTTTTTTAATGGAGGCAAAAGGTTGGGGGTTGGTTTGTTTGTTGTTGGTTTTGCGTGCGGGTTTAGTTTGGTTGGTTGGTTTTTATGATGTATTTATTTTTTTTTAAATTTTTACCATGGTTTATTACCATATTGATCAAGTAGACGGACTAGATGGGAAGTGGTTCCTCATCTGAGTGACATCTCAGCACTCCTTTGTATTTCCAGAAGAAGTACATACCTCAGGGATGTCTTCATTTGGCTTCTTCTGTTGGAATTCCCGAACTTTAGCACTTAGGCTTGACAGAGCTGAGGATGCAAACGCAGCTTGACTCATTTCAAGCACTTTGCTAACTTACTGCCCTTAGAGCAGCACAATTCCATTAATGATAGCCATGTAACAATTACACATTGCTGCACTTTCCGGTTTTCCAGCAACTTGAACTGCTCCTGGGGCAGGAATGTTTGTGGTAGCAGTGCCCACACTGTCACCCGCTGGGGAAATCACGGGACATTCCCATCCTGCCCGAGCTCTCCAAGCTCTGCTGCTTCCACACCCCAGCTGATATTCCCAGCCAGCAGGTTTGGGACTAATTTGGGGTGCTCTTCTCCCTGTTCTCGTGGTCAGGGCACGCCAAGGTGGCCAGGACACACACAGGGAGGCACTTCCCGACCGACTGTGCTGTTCAATCTTTTATGCTTCCTATAAAACAAGCAATATCACTTCCCATGGAATCAAAAGATGCAACAAAAAAATAGGAGCTGACAGCTCCCACGTAACAAGAGTTTTTTTCCTCTGAAGGAAGACACGTTGGTCTTAGACCTGGAATAACTTTTTCATCCCATTTTTCCTATTATGGAAAAAGCTGGTGCTTTCCCCCCCCCGCCCCCAGCCTTTACATAAGCAACTCATTTCTCTAAGAGCTGCTCCCAAATGGACTCAAGATCCATTCATAAGGAGTAAGTAAAGTAACATCAGCACATTTCTTCTGATCCAACAAATACTGAAGCCCAACAAAAGCCTCTTGGTGTCTGATGAATCACATGCTGATAGTCCTGGGTGGGGTTTGGTTCAGGGCACTCAGGACTTGCCCCCGTTCTCTGCCCCATGGCAGCAAAAAAGGTGGTGGGTAAGCGAATCCCAATTTTTTTTTCCAAAGGTATGACCCCTGCTTCCCTTTTCTGCCCAAAGGCACAAGGAGATGTTCAGAGGATGGCACTGACACGGTTATGACACTTGGGAAAAACAAGCCCAGCTAAAGGCAATGGAATCAGACATCACAGATAAAGGCAGAAGACCCTTTTATTTCGCATAGACAAAATGCAAAGAGTGTCTCATTAAATTAATATTAAAAAAAAACCCCAAATCAATCTCCTCACTCCACCACTGACATCACTCATCCTAATTAACAACAAAAAAAAAGAACAATCAAGGACCCATTTTCTAATTTAAAAAAAAAAAAAAAAGTGCAAACATGACAAAAGACTTTTTGTTTTTCCAAATCAATGTTCCTGTTGAATTCACAAATAGGGTGATTTTTTTTTTGTGATTTTTTTTTTTCCCTTTTAAATCTTGTCTGATGGAACTTCCAGTTAAAATGTTTAGTTAAGTCTCCATGCACTTCGTAGAAAATCAGTAAAAACACAAACGCTTGTGAAGATCAGAAAACTGGACTCTTTTACCCAAAAATTCAGATGTCCAGTCAGATGAAGCTCACACTCAGACAGAAAAAAAGCAAGAGAGTCTTTGCACTGTCTGTCGTTCATATTATTATTTTTTTTTTGTCAAATATTTTGGCAATCTTCTTCTTTAATTATAAATATTGGAATTCAATAAAAAAAAGGTAGCTTTCATTGGATTTGTTTGTTTGTTTGTTTGTTTTCAGTGTAAATATTTACAGCCACTGTCCAGCCATGCTCTTTTTGTTATACCAGGGTGTAAGATTTTGCGTAGGGATTGTTTCCTTTCAAGTGGCCCCGGGAGTCCAGCAGGGATTCTTGGGAGCTGCTCATTTTCGCCGCCTGTCCCAGCTCAGCTCCTTCTCGCTGAGGTAACGTTGCCACAGCACCAGGCTGCCATGACTGAGCATCTCTCGTGGAGGATGTCTCCATGGGGATCGGCTCCAGGACGGTGGGGCGCTTCAAGGTCCGGCTTTTCTGGGGCTCCAAGCAGGCTTGGCCCAAACCCAGGTCTCTGCTCGTGCCCTGCACGCCACGGTTCAATAAAAAGTCCATCCTAAGGTAGGGTGGCAAATGCATGAGATCACCTGGGGAGGCAAAAGGGAAAAATAAGTCTTTATTTATAAGCACACGTCGTGTTTCGCTCATTTGGCGAGGGGAGTCAACCAACGTGGAGGATCTGCGATCGACCCAGCTGCAGCAGTTATGACTGACACGTTGATTTTCAGCCATTCACTATGCTAGGATCATCCAGAATCATGCATCAGCACACTCCTTTTGGGCACATCCATAAGAATTCACTATTAAAATTTGTTTCCATGACAGAACGACAACAACGAGGAGTGCGACGTGCCTTACGTGCACTCGAGGCAGGAAGAAGATAAAACTGAAAAGACCAGGAAGTTTTTTTCTCAAAATCCTAAAAGAAAAGGTCTTGGTTTTCGCTTTTTTTGGAGGCTCAGTACATTTCCATTTCTTATTTTCCATTTCTTATTTTCCATTTTAAATGGAAACCTTCACAGTTCCAGTTACTGGCCCCCAATCGTGAGTGGAACGACTAAAATGTTTAAAATGGATGCAAGAGTGTTAAGGCCACAGTCTTAAAGGGATTGCTGAATAACACAGAAACATTCTTGTCCTGATGTACCCACATTTAACTGCCAACCATCATCACTGGGTTTAAATCACTAATGATTTTTTACCACTGTGACCATCAATGTGCTGCTGCTTTTGTGGTAGCAAAATGCGCTGGGGCACCCGAGCTCCTGCCTCAGCCTTTCTTTCTGTTCTGTATTGTCAAGAAAACCTCTTATTTGTTATTTCCCCTGATTCCCGGGCCTGTTGGGTATTCACAATGTTCCTTCAAGGAAACGAGAGGTAATCAGGCACATAACGACATTCCCTTCTAAAAATATTTGATGGTATAACCTCACGTATGTTTGAAAAAAAAAAAAAGGCACAGTTACAGGAGCATTCAAGAAGAGTATTCCCCTTTCTTTGCAGACCTCTGCAGGTGTGTAGCTTCTTTTTTTTTTTTATGGCAGACATCAAACCCACAGTCTCATCTACAGATGGGATGCATCCTGAATGTTTAAAGTCGGAGACTCTCGGCACCTGAGCCTATATGAGCTGTTTACAGCAGCAGGAATTAAGGCTGACCTGTGCCAGTGGCATAAACAACAGAGCAGGAAAGCATTTCTTCGTAATAAAACAATGCATAACAATTGCATTTTTCCTAGCCCAGATAAAAGCTGTCTGATGACCTAAAATAAAACAGGTCCTTTGCTTTCTCACGTAAGTCAAGGCACTGCAAGTCTTACCTAAAAGACCAACAGCATCTGCTCCATCCGTAATTTCAGGTCACAGGCAGAGAATTGCTGAGAAGTTACATTTGGACAGAATCCCTGTTTATTTATATAGAAATCCCCAAGCACTGTCTGACACCATATGCTTTATTCTGGCTCCATCTCCAACGCAGACACATGGCACACATTTTTTAACCCCCGTGGAGTAAGATGTGAGTATCTCAAGATTAGGCTGACATGCACCTTGGCAACATTTAGGTAGGGCTGGAGAGAGAGGGGAGGTTTATACAATCAGTCTCACTGATTGCCACTTGAAAAGTGAGTTGTGTTAACTTTAATTGGGTTTATTTACCTTATTCTCCTACATTACCTTTCATGCCAAGTACATCGTGCATATGAGACTTATTTCAGCTGCACCAGCAACGTACCTGCTGCTGGGGTAGAGTACAGCAGGATATGGACACGTGGCCTGGCAGGTGCAGAGAGGCACCAAATCACTCCAGTTGTTCACAGGCATTGAACTGAGCTGCCTGTGGGTACATCTGTGCTGCCCAACACCTTCCCTGTCCCCTTGGAACACAGACCCCCATCCCCTGGTCACCCACGCTGCACCTCAGTTCCTTGCTTCTGCATTCCCTTTTAGCCCAAGTCCTTCCAAAATGCAGTTTGCTCCAAAGACCATTCCCCGTGGGCTGCAGGGAGGAGACAGCCTGGATGAGAAATGCTCCTATCACCTGCTCCCTGGGGCTGTATCTTGGGCAGCATCCCGGTATCCTAAATAAGGAGGGCTGTTCCTCCCCACTCCGCCCCAATGCGGGAGAGAGGCAGGAGTGTAGGCGTGAGTGATGCTGCCCCATGGGCCTGTCTCTGCCCACTGACAAAGTTGTTGAGGGCCTTGGTTTGGCTGCCTCAGGTGTGGGTTTTCACTGGCAGGTCCCTGAGAGGGTGGGCAGGAAAATGCACCTCTGACACGGCAACAGCAGTGTGAAAACTTTGTGACTAATTACAGAGCCAAAGTGATACCTTCCCCCTTGTCAGGGATGCTGGGGTCAGAAAGGGGGGTTTCTCTAGCAAGCCCATGCTAAATAGGGATCCCTCAGCCCAAGAAGAAAAAGAAGACTAATTTTCTAGGTTGAACCTGGTCCTGGAGGCAGGATGGGAGAGCTGAAGGTGTTCTCCTGGAGAAGAGAAGGCTCTGGAGAAACCTTAGGAGCTGTTCTGATGACTCAAGGGGGCTACAAGAGAGCCGGAGAGGGACTTTTCACAAGAACATGGAGTGATAGGATAAGGAGTAATGGGTTTAAACTGAAAGAGGGTAGTGTTAGATTAGATTTTAGGAAGAAATTCTTCCCTGTGAGGGTGCT
This sequence comes from Cephalopterus ornatus, assembly GCA_013396775.1. NCBI lineage: Eukaryota > Metazoa > Chordata > Aves > Passeriformes > Cotingidae > Cephalopterus > Cephalopterus ornatus. Next base: position 27,598 of record VZRE01002148.1, read on the forward strand.
GAAGCCCTGGCACAGGTTGCCCAGAGAAGCTGTGGCTGCCCCATCCCTGGAAGTGTCCAAGGCCAGGTTGGATGGGACTTTGAGCAACCTGGGCTAGTGGAAGGTGTCCCTGCCCATGGTAGGGGGTGGCACTGGATGATTTTTAAGGTCCCTTCCAACCCACCCCATTCCATGATTCTATTTCCCACAACCATCAGCCTTTTCCCAAAGCTGTCTGTCGCCCCAACACCATTTTTGATGAGTTGCTGCCAGGCAGCACGACACCCACTGCCTTGTTAACACCTGCCAGGCCCTTTCACACCCATTCCCTCTTCCTACTGCATGTTCTGCTTTCCGGTTGACTCTCCAGGAAGGAGCTGGAGCGGAGCAGCAGCCGGAGCACGGCTCACGGGCAGTTCCCTGTGGATACCTTGGAGAGCTGCTCCTGTGTCTTACACATTACCACTTCTTCAGAGCGACGGCTTTGAGTGGACTATAAAATATGAGCGTTGAACCTTGCAGAGATGGTGGTTCGTTTTCAAGCTGCCGTCTAGACATTTCTCATGTGTATTTAGGAGCTTCAGGCTATGTAAAAAAGACCTTCCCCCCATCCCCCCTTAAATCTAGATAAGAAACCACAGTCAATAATCTGTGTAAACAATATGCAGTCATCTCACTGTAATCTTCTAAATGTCTGGGGGCGAAGTTCCAACAGGACTGCAGTAATGAGAAGCCACAGAGTGTGACTTGCTCTCCAAAGCCGGGTGCTCGAAGCACACGGCTTGCACAGAGCCCTCATTATTTGATGCGATGCGCACGTTTTCCCATCACAGAAAGTGCCCACTGCCCCTTCTCATCCGCAAGAAGCATCTTTCCCTGCGACTGCTCGTAAAACAAAGCACATTATTAAAATCAGCGGCAAAGAAAAATTTTGAGAATGGAACTTTTTCTCCTCTGCTTGGATTGAAATGGCCTCACAGGATTAGAAAAAAAAAAATAGTCTTTGATTTATAAGAACTAATGGCTTTCTGACTTGAAAACACCGTCTTTGAAATATAACCGCAGGGGTTCGCTTTTGCCATTCCTACATCAATTTTGAAGGTACTTTTGAGCAGAATAAAAGCTTCTTGCTGTATCTGTGGAGCTGCTTGGAAAGACCTTGGTTCTTATCCTCTGGACACAACAGTAGAGACTTTTTTTTTTTTGGTTTCTCGTTATTCAGCTGAATGGTGTTTTTTTTCCAGGGAAAGCATTATGAAGTTTCAGGATGGTTCATTGCCTTTGATGCTCTAATTACCTCCTTTTCAGCTGTGTGTGTGCCTTATTAGCAATGAAAGCAAACCTTTCAAGTGCATGAGCACTGCAAACGAGCATGTTTAATAATTCATGCATTTTGGCTTAATTAGTACAAAAGACTTTCTAAAACTATAGTTTTCTGGTGCACTTTTTTTTAAAAAATGAGGTTTGGGCTGGATGATCTCCAGAGGTCCCTTCCAACCCCAACCGTTCTGTGATACTTTTAAAAAGGGAAATTTTGCTGTATTAGAACCCTGAGTTTGTAGAGACGTCATAAACATCCAGCCAAATCTGAATGCAGCAATTTAAGCCAGAGCTACCTCAGTCTGTTTTTTTCTGAGTGCCAACCCCCTAATGAATTATTTAGTATAGTACATTTAAGAAAATGTTGGCTCAAATAAATATTTGTAAACAAATGCTAAGAATAACTTACTATGATATTTACCATAAACAACATATTCTACCAAGAAGAGAGCATTTTCTGAGTTAATGCAGCACTGGGCAATAAACACTTCCCTTTATTTCAGTACAACTAAGCTGATATAAAACAAGTTTTGCGAAAAACAAGAGATGTTTTTAGCCTTATTCTAGAGGTCAGCTCCAGGTATGGACAAGGTCGGGATGAATTTGACAGGCTACAGGGAGGGAAAAATACCACTGCTCAACTTTTCTTGGATTTTCTTCAAGATATCTGTCTTGTCTGCAGAACTAAAACTCCTTTCTCCCAAAAGATTTACCTCACTCCTCTTTCAAATGCCAGAGAGCTTGTATGTTTTTTTTTCTTTCATCTGCTCCAGAAAAAAAATAAAAAACCAAGCATTTGTGCTATTTTCAATACACAGATCATCACAGACTGCAAAAAAGAGGCTCTTACCAAGTTTTTACATGATAGCTCTGTGCATTTTCTCATGAATCATAACCTCCACTAAAGCAAAAGCAATTTGTCTTCACAACACTCCGGCACAGCCTGATGGTGTTCAAGTTTTGGTTGCCATGCAAAGGAAATTCTGTGTGCTATTTGAAACGTTATTTTTGAGAATTTTGTAAAGCAGGGCTGGTGACTACGACAGGATATTCTATTTAACAAGAGTAGGAATGAGACGGGTTGAGTAGGGCATCTTACATCAGTAGGTGAGTGGGTAAAAAAAAAGCTCTTAGAGATCTCCCTGGAATGATCCCATGGGATCAGAATTCATGCCAGAGTTGAATCCATACAGCTCCGTTGGCACAGGTGAGGTGTTGATGGAGTTTTGTGGATTTGGGACCTGAGCATGACCTTGGCAGTGCTGGGGGTGTTCAAGTGCTGGTGAAGCTGGAATGCCACTGTGTCGGGAATCTCTTGGCTTGCCCTGAGGTTGGAAGGGGAAGCACTGGTGGGATATTGTGTTTTCCCTTGATAGGAAGCCAATCTTTAACTCCTAGTTTATGCAGATTAAAAAATGATGTGAGTTTTTCCAGCTCACTCACACAGTAACTAAAGCAGTGAAGCCTTTGCTGCTGCTCACAGGCTGTTCTTCAGCACAAAGGCTGCCTATAAGAAAAACTTGCATTAGAAACAAGGAAAGAGAGGAGGGTTTGCAAGGCCAAGGTGAGAGGTTTGATGAAAAAAAAAAAGGAGCATAAGTGATGTTCAGAGGTGTTTGTCACATCAAAACCTGACACACCATTAAAAGTGAGCAGGCAAAGCTTTCTTGGACAGCAGCAGCTTGATCTGCAGCCAGACTGATAGCAGCACAATAACATTCCTTACAATTGCTGCTGTCAGTGTTTGAAACCTGCTGGTGCTCCCTCTCTGTCCATCTCCTGTCCGTGTATCCTGCACCGATCCCGCAGAGCGTTCCGCACTGCGCCGCAACCGTTCCCACGCCAACAGGCTGAGTGTCAGCCCTGCAGGCTCCCAGCACACTGCAACACCAGGTATAAATACTCTTAATGAGCAATAAAGCCAATTATCTGGTTACTTTGATCCTGTGTCCTGCTCAGCCAAGCAGGGAGGGGTAAAAGAGGATCAGTCCTGCACCTCCTCGCTTGGCTGATATTGGGATCTGTTCAATGTGGAACTGCCTTCCCAATGCTTTTTGTTTGCTAATTATTATTTTCTGGCAAATGTTGCTGTAAAATGCCACAAGTGAACAGCAAAAAGGTTGCCTTGAATGACGGGGCTCCACTCTCTAGAGCCAGTATTGATCAGTAATGGAAATGGAGGGGAAATTTTCCACGTGCAAATTACTGACGGGGCAAGTGAATGGGAACCTCAGCTCACTCTCAGTCAGCAGGAGCACACTATTATTAGCACATTCAGGAGCTCACAGACTCCTTCTGAGCCCACTTTCTCAAGACAAAAAGTGGATTTAACGATTCTCTGAGGTGATCCAGAATAAATGGCAAAAGGTCTGAGCGCTCCCTTAAATTACAGTCTTAGGAGCAGCCGAGCAGCAGAAGGGAAAAGGAAGAGGGGAGAGGGCAGGGCAGAGCTTTCTCATTAGTGAAAAAGCTGCTGCGAGAACAGCCACAGGGTCTTCCCTTCCCCAGAGCAGCTTCAACCTCTGCTCAGCTGCCCAAGAAAAATGATTGAAGTGCTCAGCATCTGGGGGACGCTTTTGAAGTGACTGAATGGATGCTGTTGGACAAGGCCAACGAGGTGTCTGGATTCATTCCAGCTGCCAACCTGCCTTTCACGGCTCTGTTACACCATCCCATCTCCCGGGCTTCTCACTGTGTTTCTGCAGGCAGCAAAACACCCCAACATTATGCTGTTTATATTTGTGATCATCTAAATAGGAAACAGGTGAAAAGTGTTGGAAAAACAGCCAAGTTTCCCATTTCTAGATGGAGAAATCAGAATTCCCCATCATCCCTGGGGGGCTTTATAACTGGCATTTTTCTCCGGGAAAACTGCACCCCCACAGATAATCTGAAGATCACCTAGTTAAATGTTGCACTTTGCAGTCTGCTAAAAGTGGCATTTTCATACAAATATTCAAAATACCAGCTGTGTTTCACAGAAAAAAATAAAACCAACAGTTGCTGTTGACTGCAATCCTTGGAGTTATCTCTTAAGAAACACCAGGATATCAGTAAAACTGTAGTTCAGGAGCCAAATTTACTGCTGCTATAAATCAGTGGCTATATTGATTTCAGCAAGACTATAAATTGATTTATACTTACTGGAGATTAGGTTTAAGTGACTGAAAATGAGGATTCCAACTAATGTGGACTTCTTTTAAAGGTGATTCATTTTGTCATTTAGAGTTAAACCTTCCGATTCCAAGAAAAAGTCTTTGATCAAAGTGTCTTAAAGCAAAAGCATGAGGATATTTAACTGAGGATACACAGCTGAATTACAACACCATAACAGTCTGTACATCTGTCTGACTGAATGGCAGGAGACTTGATTATCACTTTGTTGCCTATTCCTGAAAGGTTCAATGACACGGGAATTGAAGTTTTTGCTTTTTGTTTCTCTCAGCAGAACTTTGGTCTTTAATTCAGTGCTGCACTTTCAGAAGATCTGTCAGATGCTTTGCACCTTTCAGAAGTGACTTCAAGGAGAACCAACGTATTTTTAAGGGCCTCTCTGCCACTGAGCTGAGTAAGGAAGGAAAAATTGATTAATTCCAGGGGTCAGATAGATTTAGACCCTATGGATTTGCCATGTGGATGCTCAGCCTCACATGGCTGGGGCACCTGCAGAACCGATGCCCTCCTGTTTCGATTTAATGTGATGTCTAAGTTATAAAAACATGTAAAAAGGGTCTCACTGTGTGAATCAATACACACTCCAGAGCTAAAGTCAGCAAATTTGTCAATAAATAATGAAATGATGATAGAAAAAGTGAAGTCCGGGAGCGCTGCTTTACCGCCTCGGCCTTGTCACGCAAGCGGCCTCATGCATTTTTAAGGATGCTCTGAGACAGCACTCTCCTGCCTGGAAAACTCGGGAAACCGTGCTGGAGCCCTGGCTCAGGTGACCCTGGTTAGCAAAGCTGGGGTTTTAAAACTCGTCTGCTGCTCCTGGATGCAGGCAACAGCAACTGTTCAATTACACAGCTCTTCAGCCGAGGGTTAAATCGATCGTGGCTCCATGGAAACTGGCATCCCTCATGGGCTTATTCCTGGGATTAATTCCAGTTAGGAGACTAGATTTCAGCAGAGAGGATGGAGAGGTGAGGAGTTTGAAGCATATTTATGAAATGAGGACTCTGTTGACCTCAACAGGCTCTGGCCATACCCATAAATTCACGGGTGAACTTGGGCATGCCAAGGAAACAGATAAGCAAAACACTCTCCTAACAGACACAGGGAGGTCAGGCTACAACAAGGAAACCAATATCAGCACTGCCCTGCTGCTCTGCTGAATTAATGGATGGACTGGTGCCACTGGGACTCCACAGGTCCATCAGTTTGAATCACCTGAGTGATGCTGACGAGGTGCATCATGGCATTTTTGTTAATTAATCCACCGGGACCAGAAGTTCTCACATTTAAATTAAGGACGCTGACACAAAAAGGTGAACAATACTGAAACACATCTGCTGCGCTTTAAAGGCCAGCATATAAAGAAGCCCTGTCATGGATGGCAAAGACCATCACTATAGTCAGAGAAAGAATATACTGTTAAAACAAAAGTTGGTTTCTCTAGCAATGTGACTTCCTACTTTAATTTCAAAAAATAGCACGGGCATGACCTTTTGTGCAGGTAAGATTTGCTTTACATTTTCAGATGTCACAGTCTCAGTTCTCCTGTAGATCTCAGATTACATTCAGGTCCTCTTGTCACAGGGGAAATGAGCAGAGCCTGAAGCCACTTACATCAGGAATGGCTATAAATGACTACAAGGACCTTAAAGCAAGGCTAGATCAGTTCTTGTCTGCAGGAAACAACTGCTGCTGGTTACCTTGGGCTGCCTGAAAGCCCCCCCCAGAAATCACACATGCTGTGTCTCAACACCGTGAAGGTGAAATTATTCGACGTTTTCAAAATTAAAATGGCACGAGCAGGCAAAATCTAGTTTTTTATAGAACTGAGAGTCTTAACCGGACTGCTCTAAAAATCCGGTGTTTAATTGAAGCGGACGCAGCATCTTTTTGGAACATTTACTGGTAGTGTTAGAAATGTAACACTGAAGTTATGACTGTTAGAACATGAAAATAGCTGAAAAATAGTGATAAATTTAATCCTTGCTTTAGGCATAAAACTCTCCACTAACTACAGTTCACTCAAATGTCTCCAAAGGTACAGAAAACATGAGTAGTCTACTTTAATAGTAGTACTTTAATTTTATATATAAGGACCACAAAGCAAATAATCAGCTTTAACAAAACTAAATTAAATTGACATTTAAAAAAAATATCACTTTTAAGAAGGAAGGTTTTGTTGGTAATCAAAAGATAAGAAATGGGCATTCATGAAAGGGGGTTTCCCTTAACATGCAGCTTTTAGTCTATCACAAAGCAAAAAAAAACCCAACCTTCCACTAGAGCAGGTTGCTCCAAGCCCTGTCCAACCTGGCCTTGAACAGTTCCAGGGATGGGGAATCCACAACTTCTCTGGGCAACCTGTTCCAGTGCCATCAATGACTTGAATTTAGCTTGCAGACGTCTTGTATACTACCTGAATTGGAACTTCCACGTTACAACTGCTTTGTATGTATAAGCAAAAAGCCTATTTAAACTCAAGGATCACATCGATACAGTTTTCCTTTCTGACCTAATAATATTTTAGCTTTTGATCTGAACCTTTTTAAGCTCATTCTTCTTGCTCTGGCAAGGTTAAAAAACTTGCAGTGTGAACCTTCCCACCTGTAAACACACCAGAATAAAAATGCAAGCCAATGATTTCAAGTGTGTAGTCATGTCAAATTAAATGGAGAATTAAATGGTTTTCACCCCTGCAGAACATTCAACTTCTCTCAGCTGAAGGAGAAAAAGCTCCTGATGCTCCACAGAAATAAAACCTGAGACAAGATAAAGGCAATTTCCTCTCATCACTGATGTGCCATTTCTATGATAAGCAGCAAATGGCACAGTTTGTCTCTCTGTGACATGTTCCCAGTTTTCCAACAGTGCAGTAGAAAATAAAAAGAAGGTGTTCCAGGCACAGGAGAATTTAATATGGAAACATTCAGAGGTGCTCATCCAGGGGAGTAAATTCAGAATATGTCACATAAATGTAAGTAAGTACACATAAAAATTAACATACACATTAAGAGTATTTACTACAGTTAAAAATGTAGGCACTTACAACTCCACTTACAACTGTTCTGCCTGTCTTGCTGTTTTTTCCATCTGCCTATTTTGATTTGTCTCCTTAAGTACTTCTCTCAAAACCAGACCTTGGTCTGCCATTGTGGAGTCAGGATGGTGATTCCTTTGTTCTAGACATATGTTATATATAATGTGTGTATACACATATACTTTTATTGTATTTGTATATTTTCTATTATAAATATATATAGAATAGAAAAAATATTTTATTTTATTTGAAAGCAGTGCAAGTGTAAAACTAAAAAAGAAAACAATCCATATCTTAGCCTTTACATGCTTTACTGCAGGATTTCTGACCAAAAAACAGGTCAAACATTGATTCCTCTGTATTGAAGAAACTCAATTATGAATCCGGAAACTGTGGAACTGTGCAACTGCACTTTCAGTCAGTGCAGGATAATATAAAAGGCATGGAAAAAGGAGGCTAAAGGTGAGCTGGGAAGAGTCCCAAGCCTTTGCTGAATCCCCAGTGGCTGAATTTGTATCGGATTCAGTTACAGCCTCAGCCTGTAGAGCTCTGTCAGCAGCTTTCCAAGAGAAAGCAAGTCTCCAAATGCACTCCCATCACTGTGTCACACTTGCCTGCATCAAACAGAAGAGGGAAACAACTCCTTCACCCCTGAACTCCTAGGTCATTGGAAAAGAGTTCACATCTCAGGTTACAGGGCTGACACTGGAAAAACACTGTGCTTTCTATTGCTGCGTGGCTCTTATTTGTCTTACTGTCCTAAGCAGATTATTTTTATCTGTAGTGACTGGAATTCTGGAAAAGAAGATTTGGTTCGTGACTTGGGTGTTTAAAACAACATTTAGGCACTGCAGGTGATATCCAGACTGTATTTTAAGGGACGCTTGTAAATCATTATTTAATGAAGTGCTTGCATTCTGTAGCTTAACACTTGTCTACACATTAAGACTTCGCTGTACAAGTCAACAGGATTAGTCAAAGCAGCGAGAAACTTGTAAATTGGGTCAAGAATCCTAATTTAAGGCATCTGAAATACTGAAAGAACTTGATCTTCCAGCAAAGCTGGAGAGGTTAAATCAGAGTTTTTTTCTAGTCACTATGCAGTGGGCTGAGGGCTCAACTCAAGCTTCTTGACTCAGGTGTCCAGCTGTTAAATCCCAAAGAAGTGTCCACACTTGGATACTGAGAGCTTGGCTCAGAGTAGGCCCAGCCTGGCCTTGGGCTGCTGTTAAAAGGTGATGTCTGCTGGACAAATCTCCTCTGAGACATTGGGAACAAGGAGAAGGGCTGGCAGCCAGGGAGGATGGAGCTCAGCCCTCCCTCACCAACCAACAGTGCAAGGGCGGCAGGAGGGAAGTGCTTCCAGAGGAACAGAGGCCCAGCAAAGGGCTGCTCCTGCTTGGCACAGGTTTGAGAACCCAGGAGAGCACTCAGGTTCGCTATGGAGCAGTGGGGTGTTCTTTCCATCTTCATGGCTGTGAAATCAGTTCCTAGAAAATGCTTTTTTTTCAGAGCCTGCCTCTCTACAACTGCCTTTTCTCCTCACTCGTGACCAGGTTTCTTTCCAGTCTGGTTCCTTTCGTCGGCTGAGAGTTTACAGAGGGAGTTCTGAGATAGGAAATCTCCTGGTTTAAATGGATTTCAAAATCCCCTCATCTGACATACCCAGCGAGTGATTATCTTTTCTCTGGGACTGCAGGTGAAATGTTTTACTCCTTCAGGGTTTGTATGTTCATGTAATTTCCAAGCAGACAAGGATGGACGAAATCCATCAGAAAAGTTTCTGCCTGGTCCAAGTCAAGCTTAATATCATATATTTGAAGAGGTTCTTTTTACTGCTGATTAGCATAAGAGAAAAACACAACTGGGGGTCTGAGTTTTGCAGGACCCCCGTGGAAGGGAAGTTTCTGCAAATGGCAAGAGACCTGATGAAAACTTTCTAGATATTTCCCATTCACGCCCTGGTCAGATATTATTTCTTCCAAGCATGAACTCCACTGCCAGACAATGCAATAAGAGGTCTATCCACAAAAAACCCCTGTAAATAGCACTTGGGAAGCACAGAAAGATCAAAATATTTCCCCGTTAATAGCTGTTCTTTTCTCAAGCACAATAATTTAGGAGGAAAGAGAAGAAAAAAACCCAACAGGCTCCTTGCCTGAGGCTATTACTGAGATTTAAAATGATAATAACGGGAATCTATTGTTAATAAAGTGCTACTGCAATGTTTATTGCAGTTAAGAATAATTGTTGTGATAACTCAATTTGTGGTTATTATTTTTAAAACAGAAAAAAAGAAACATTACTGTAAAACTCTTTGAACCTCCACAATTATCTTCCCTTTCTTTACTTTACAGACTCTTTGATGGCACAGTGGGAGGTAGGAAGAGTGCATTTCTTTCCAATTTCTGTCCCTCTTTGGAGGATGAAGGACTGATTCATTTGTCAACCTCTCAGATAAACTTTGGGTAACAATTGTTGACATTCATGAATGTTTATGTGAAAACTTGCCTCAGTTTGGCTCTGGAAGGACCTACTATTACTGTTGGGAAGATTGCTCCATATTCCTGTTCCTTGAGGAGCTGATCTTTCTAACCAGACTTCTAGTTAGTGACAACTGTGGGGAGGAGAAGAGTCCTCCCAGTCCCAAACTTCTGGGAGTTCTGATGCTGAGAAAGATGCAGTAACAACACACTGCCATCATTTTTATACCATGAAGAACATTCACACTGCACAGAGGTTGAGAAGACCCCCTATTCTAAAGGATGTGATTTACCCCACGGGTTTAAAATACTGCTGTGCTGTATTTTATTTACTACTTATTTATTTACTGCTTCAATCTTCTTTCTTAAGGTGCCTCCTGGACACATGACTATTCATAGAACCACAGAGCAGTTTGGGTGGGAAGGGACCTTGAAGATCATCCAGTTCCAACCCCTTGCCATGGGCAGGGACACCTCCCTCTAGCCCAGGTTGCTCCAAGCCCCATCCAGCCTGGCCTTGAGCACTTCCATGGGTGGGGCAGCCACAGCTTCTCTGTCAACCTGTTTTAATCTCACCTGTTCCCAAAAATCTACTTTTGGAGTTGCAACGATCAGAACACAAGGACATGCCTTTCAAAACTCTTGTAGGAATTAATTAAAAATATCTCACTTCCACGTTCTATTTCCTGTAGCTATGACTTTGGAGAAGTTTAAGAAAAATGCAACTTCTGAAGTATATTTTATTGAAGACTGTTTAATAACACCTTCTCTATAAACCTGAAAGTTTTGCCCTGGCGTCAGGACAATGATCCAGAAAACATCTGTAGGTGCTTGCAGAGTCAACCAGAAGTAGCCTCTTGTCTAGGAGAGATGGTTGATATTCAAGGATCACCTCCTCCAAGCTCAATGAGCACAAAAATGCCAGGAGCCCTGCATGGATGAACAAGGATGTCCTGGCAAAACTCAGGCACAAAGAGGGAGCACCCAAGAGAGTGGAAACAGGCACAGATAACCCAGAGGGAACACAAAGATACTGTCCAAACATGCAGAAACGTGGTTAAGAAAGTCAAGGCCTAACTGAAGTTAAATCTGGCCAGGGAAGTCAAAGACAACAGGAAAGTCTTCGGTAAGGATATATATTGTCATCGTGAGTGACAGAAGGAAGGGGAAACATGGAAGAGTCTGGAGAGAGGAAGACTCACCCTTTATCATGTCAAGGAATATTTAAGCAAACTGGATCTGTGTAAATCCATGGACCTCGAAGGAATCCACCTACAAGTGCTGAGGGAACTATGAGGCCGCTCTTAATAATCTTTGATCGATTCTGGTGGTTGGGAGAAGTGCCTGAAAGTCTGGAAGAAATCAAACATCACTCCTGCCTTCAAGAAGGACAAGAAAGAGGATGCAGGAACCAACAAGCCAGTCAGCCTTACCTCCATCCCTGGGAATGGGATGGAGCAGTTAATCCTGGAAACCATTTTTAGGCACACGAAGAACAAAGAGTCAGCATGGATTCAGCAAGGGGAAGAAATCGTGCTTGACCAACCTAATGATTCCATCCTCACTTTTCTTGTGTCAAGTTGCAGCTTTGCCGTGGGGTAAATTAGTTTCCCAATGTCCCATTTATCAACGTAACTTTTTCTAACAGCCTTTCTGAGAGTGTCTTATAGGTGCTGGGAGATAATTTGGTAAAACAAACGTTACTTATTGCAAACTCTTGAACCTTTACTGCAACCACAAGTTGCAATAGGAAGAGTTTGAAAAAGCGAGGCCAGAAATTGGGAAGGAAGAGGAAGAAGTTATTGGAAGTGACATTGTCCAAGAAGGATTGAGTTGACTGAGAAGAAAAGCAAAGCACCATGAAAACAGGTAAAAGTTATCTTGAAAAGAAGAGACTTGCTTCAAGGAAGAATAAGGGTGTGCTGAAGCAGTTTTATCTCAAATGTTCCCATCTACCTTAAGTTTTTTTATTTCTTCTCCATATTCTCAGATGGAAAATTACTTTGATCAATTGTATTTGAGTTATTAATTACCCCTGGATAATTTCTGAAGTGGTAGGTGAAAGAAGAAAGATGCCCAGTATTCTTTCCTCACTTTTTTTGAACTTTCCTCACTTTTTTTGAGCACAAAAATATTGTTCTGTCTGCTACTATTGAAAATTCTTTCAGTCCATATGTTTTGTTTGAAGCCCTTCATAAAGTGATCTTTAATAATGTATTAGTCAATATTCATAGGCTAACATTCAAGCTGTTCCACTGTAACACTCAATTTTTTTCCATGGTAATGAAGCTAATTATTAATTTTATAGTATATTTCAATTCCTTACTGCAAAGGAAAGCTAAAGGTAATCAAGAAAAGTAGGTAAAAACATAAAGCCATTAAAACTAACAGAGCTAAACATGACTACAAGTCTGTAAATCACTAGAGGCGCTCTAAGGATGTTCCAAACCTGGAAGTTTTTAACTCAAGCACAGGGACCAAGCTTTGGTGCTATCTGCCCTCAAGAAAATCATCTTTATATGGAATATATTAGAATACTACCAAATACTAAATATGCATAAATAATATATTTGGAACATGAAAAGAAGAGATATTTGTTAAAGAAATGATAAAAAATATTTGTTGACTGACTGGAAGGAAAGAGCTGCAATTTTGACTTAGCTGTGAATGCAGATACTTCCCCTTTAGCAGAGCAGGGATAAATATTTATCTTTCTTCTTTCCAGTTAGAAATGAAAAGTATTTTTATCTTTGTCTATTTCTACAGCTCCTGGGTTTGTGGTTCTACTCTGTGACTACACAGATATCAGCAGTTTCTCTCACTATTTTATTTCCCTCTTATCTATCTGTGTGACACACTAATTTCCTGCCCTGAGTATCATAACTTTCTACCTTGGTCTTTTTCTTCCCACATTTTTCTTTGAGCTTTCTCTTGGCAAAACCCTTTATGCTTTCTTTTCAGTGTCAGGTTCTGCTTTTGAATGACTTTCCTGATACCACTGTCTACCTCTGCATTCACTGCTTTTTCCATTTATAGTGAATAATTAGAAAAAGGATCATATATAGCTCAGTCATTACTCTTTTTTTACACAGATGACCACTACTGATTACTTTCTGCGTGTATAAGTAGCCCCGTCCACACTGGCAAATGTATAAAATAGAATAAGATAAAAGGAAATAAAATACAAAATAAAATAAAATAGAAAAGTAAAATAAAAAATTAAAATAAAATAAAATGAAGTAAAATAAAATAAATCATTTTTTTCAGAAAGCACACAAACATAATTATGCCTTTTCCCCATCTGAATCCTCCTCCACAGTGTCACTTCATGTATTCTGTAACAAAGGCTGATAAATCTTCTGAGAAGATTTTATGAAGTGTTTGACCTCAGAGTATCACAAATAATCTCCCTATGCTATTGGGCACTGGGGGATCCCTTGAAACAGCACTTTTTGTGAAAGGGAGCTTTGATTGAGCCCAATAGATGAATGTCCCTCAGGCACCTTCAGTCGGTGAGAAGTTGGGGTGGGTTTAAATTTATCCGAAGGTAGAAGGCTCCGTATTCCTTCAGCTATTAATTTTCTCCATTTTTTATTCCTCGCCCCCCACCTTTTAGGTATTCCTTGTTTGATAGTAGGTGATGTCAAAGAGAGAGTGTAACAGCTCCTGAACATCACCAAAGGGTTATTATACGTGTGACAAGCTACAAAGCAGAAGGGACAGTACAACTTCTACAATCTGTCTTTATGAACTGCTCTGACAGTGAACTTTGCTCTCCAGCACGAAGCACTGCAGGGAGACACGTTTTATCAGTGGGTGGTTTGAGCTGGAGACGGGCAGATGTACCCACATATGGTCTTATTTATCCCAGAAGGGTCAACTGCCTGATGGCTGCAAGTGTAGAGGAGTGGATTTGATGGCTCAGACAGCTTCTTTCTGTTCCTAAATTTCCATGTTTTCTGTAGATGGGAGAACATGCTCAAGTGTTATATTAACTGGGACAAAACCAGTTATGTCTGTAAGTAGTTACAGGATACATTGTGGACTTGGTTTCCTGTCGAGAAAGGAAAGCCTCCCGTTGAGACAGACCCTCTCCTGCTGCCCAGCCTGAGGCGAAACTCTCACCCCCAAGGACCCGAATGTCACCTCCAAAGCCTCACCTGGCCGATGTGCCTTTGGAACCGCCATGTTCATCACCCTCCCTCCGTCCTGAGGTTTGGGGGGGGACGCTGTGAACCTGCAGATCCCCGACTCCGACGGCGTGCTGGAGGTGAGGCTGTCGGTGTAGTCGTTAGTCCCTGCCGTGAGCTGCTCCGAGGAGGTGTCTGATATGAAGCACTCTGTGATGGTGAACTTGGCATGTCTCAGCTGCTCTTCCATCTTGGCGTGCTCGTACGCCCTCGCCAGCTCTTCGTAGGTTGAGGAGGCACTTTCTGTGGAGACCATGCTGCTTCTCGCTCGATCTGAAGTGTCGGGAATACAAAACAGTGGGAGAAAGGAAACAGCTGCACAGTCCTCCCTGGGAGGAAAGCTCTGAGCACGGTGGTGTTTCACAACAAAATGCAGAATTTTCAGGGCAATTCAAATGAATCTGCTTCCCTATAAATGCCTGCACAGGCGTTAGTTTAGCCACTTATTTGACAGTTGCACGTAATCTTATTCTGTGAGCAGCATCACGTGGCTTAACATTAAATTCGTGTTTTAGAAGAAACAACCTTTGGCAAATTAAAAATGTTACTTTTTTCTCTCTCTTTTTTTTTACAAAAAATCATTTCTCTAAAACCCAAATGCCTTAAAAATGTTTCAAACCCACAACCTAGATATAGCAAAATAAGGAATATCTTTACATTAACTTTTTAATGCACCTCAGAAGTGTATTGATGAGGTGATGTCTAGATGAGAAAGGTCGGATTTTTTGTCCTGTTTGCATTGTGTATCTATATATATATTTTTTAAGAAAGTCCTGAGAACAAAGGTCAGATATAGAGGCAGTATGTCTCAGATATTGTCTCCCTAGACACCAGGTAAAACACCAACTCATTTCACTGGGAACAAAGGTTTTAAAAAAAAGCAGTATTTGGTAAGAACAGCCTGCAGTCACTCAGTGCCTTTTTTCAATGCTGCTGAAGCTAATGGGGGATTCGTATTTGACACACAGGTTATGATGACCTACAAGCTGTTCTTTGCTGCTGCTGAGGTTCTGAGAATATCAATATCTCTTGAACAACACCATTATTGAAGATGTAAATGGCTACTGATACTTTAAAAAGCATTCTGGAAGAGCAGGGCTCGTTTCTGCGGGGACAAATCACTGGGCTGTTGCTCCCATCACTCTTCTACTCCAGTGGGCTGGAAGAGCAGAGGACTTCTAAAAGTTCCTTGGGCAGAAGTCGTGTTTCATCGCAAGAGCTGTGCAATTTCAGACGTTGTTGGTGATGTTCAATAAACATGCACAGTGTAATAGCTAATTCATAACAATGGGCCTCCTGTAGCAGCCAGAGGCAAGTGTGTCGTTATTGCAAATCTTTATCTTTTTTATTGCGTGCCTGCATCAGTTTTCATCGTGCACAAAGAACAACACTCCTGCCACTTGTAAATAGGGCCATACATTATTTAAAGTGACAAGTACTTCTACAATATGCTGTAACTTGCTTAAGATTTTGAGTTGACCAGAACTTAGCAGGGCTTTCTTTTTATTTTTTTTTTTTTTTCCTTTCCACCCACAGGAAACATCATTCCGTTTTTCACATTTGATTTGTAAATCAGACCACAGGAACGTCTTTCCAAATTTCTGGTCAGCTGGAAACTCCCAGAAGGCAGCAGTTGCCCAGTGCCACAGAGCAGTGTCTGTAAATATGATGGTCATGCAAAGATCATAAAATGTTTTGGTCTGTGAAGCTCAGCACCTGCAGCTTGAACACCAGGGACCAATTCCAGGAGCAGTCTGCTTGAACACCTACTTTAGATTTGATGGAAGTCCATCCAAGCCCAGGGAGAACTTTATGAAACTTCATGAACTTCATGAATGTAGATTAATCAGAAAATTTCTAATGGCCTCTGGTTAGAACATTTGAGCTTAGCTACAGCTTTAAACTGCTGTCATGTATTTCTCCTAAGCTTAAAAGCTACTGCTTTGTAAGCCTGGAATTGCTTTCATAAGAAGTGCTATATTCTGCCAAATATCAACTGCATCAACTGGCTTCAGAAATCTGAATTCCATATTGGAAAAGGGATCAAATGTGCACATTAGCTCAACTGATTATTGAACACATAATTTGGCTACACGTTTATTTGAAAATTTTAAGCTTATATTAAACCAACTCTATTCTCATCCCAGAAACAAGCGGCACAATAGAGCTGCATTTTGGCACAAGAAAACCTTTCTTCAGCATGACCCAAAGCTTGCTAGCCCTTACATGAATCACTGTGCTCGAAGGTAGACACAGTGTAGGAGTGTAGCCATGCCAAGATACAGATTTTGAAGTCTGTTTACAAAATCGTTGTTTGTCTGTTAAACCACACAGTAAATTTAATTTCTGCCCTTTGCCACACACATTGGAAATATATCCTTCGGGGACAACATGTTGGAACACATCCAAATGCACCTGAAATGTGGAATGTCTGCAGAAAGGGTTTCTGAGAGATTTGCTGTTTTTGTTTGTGCAGCTATTAGAGTTAATCCTTAAAGCTTTATGATAGTTCTACCTGAAGAAATCAGGATGAAGTTTGTCAGCTGGCTGGAGGTGTCTATTGAGTGCCATTATCCTATGGAGGCAACTCAGGAGTCTACAAATTTAAGAGGATGAATTATGAAAAGATGAGAACTCCAGCCTGTAAATTACTGGATGTGAGTGAAGTCAGGTGCTTGTTCTTATACAGAGAACAGAAACAGTCATGCTGGTTTTCACGGTGGAAGGCCAGTCGCACCTACTGCTTTCTACCTCTAACACACATTTGACAAACACTTTTCCCCTAAAATCACGATAGACAGTAGGCAATTCCTTCTGAGGAGGAGGAGGCCAGAGTAAGCCTGGATTCACTTTTCTCAAGAATACCTTTGAATAGTGTTTTACCTCTGTTCTTTTATAACCTTTGTTGTATTTGTTTTGAGACTCTTCTTCTGCTTAATCATTTACTCATTTATTTGCCTTTTTTGTCATTTGTTCAGTGTAGGGCAGAGGATAAAGCTTATTTTTCAGTTACAGTTGTATTTATAATGTGTAGGCAGCAAGAAGAGATGGAGACTGCAGGCAGAATATGTATTCAGTGTCTCCCCACTTATCATCCAGAGGAATAAACTCTATGCTGTTTCCCAGGAAAATCAGAGCTAGACCCTGCAGAACTCAGTGCTGTGAATGGATTTGGATATGGACCCTACTTCCAGAATTTTCCCACTCTTTTTTTTTTCCCCACTTAAAATAAACGCTGTGAATATATTACATGAATGCAAAAACACAAATACTGATGTGAATGTAGCTCAAACCTGAAAAGCATTCCATGTATGTCTCCTGGTTGCTAAAACTTTCCTTTCCTAGTCAGTGCCATTTCAGGCAGCAAATTCTCCTACTTTTTCCTTTTCCTTCAGGAAGCTACAGGAAAAATCACCTTTCAAAGGACTCCACTACGTGTGTGAGGAACCAGGGGCACAATATTTGTCATCATTAGCACCCGCAAGCACTTTGTGGCACCCCTTATAAATACCCTGCAGAAAAACAGCCCAGCAGGGAAAGAATAATGACACCCCAGCACCAAATGAAGCACATCCAGGAGCAAGGATGTTCCCGCAGCTGCCGCTGTTCCCGTTTTCCCTGAGGAGAGCCCCGTACCTGTGTCCTGCGAGGGGCTGACGCTGTAGCTGTCGCTCTCCTTGTCCACTGATCCCGCTGGCCTGGGGGTGGGAAGCCTCCAGTCCGTGGTGAGGGTGTGAGCTGATATGGTGGGGTGAGGTCTGTTGAGGGTCCACTGGCTGGCGTAGCGGTTGCGAGCGGTGGGCCCGGTTTTGGCGCTCCTCCTTGTGGTAGGATCTGAGAGGGGTAACACAGAGGGGCTTTGCCTCGTGGGTTGGTAAGGAAACGAGCCCTGTCAGAGCTGTAGAATCCTAGAATACCCTGAGCTGGAAGGATCATCCAAGTGCATCCCCTGGCCCTGCCCAGGACACCCCAACAATCCCCCCTGTCCCTCAGAGCGTTGTCCAAATGCTCCTGGAGCTCTGGCAGCCTTGGGGCCGTGCCCACTGCCCTGGGGAGCCTGGTCAGTGCCAGCCACCCTCTGGGGGAAGAACCTTGTCCTGAGATCCAACCTGACCCTGCCCTGGCACAGCTCCAGCCTTTCCCTGGCTCCTGTCACTGGTCACCAGTTACCTTATGGAAGCAACGTGGGGGTCTACAAATTTAAGAGGATGAATTATGAAAAGATGAGAACTCCAGCCTGTAAATTACTGGATGTGAGTGAAGCGAGATGCTTGTTCTTATGCAGAGAACAGAAACACTCATGCTGGTTTTCATGGTGAAAGGCCAGTCACACCTACTGCTTTCTAGCTCTAGCACTGTTTTTTCATGTGATGAATGCTTTTCCCCTAAAATCAGGATAGACAGTAGGCAATTCCTTCTGAGGAGGAGGAGGAGGCCAGAGTAAGCCTGGATTCACTTTTATCAGGAATACCTTTGAACAGTATTATACCTCTCTTCTTTTTTAACGTTTATTATGTTTGTTTTGAGACTCTTCTTCTGCTTAATTATTTACTCATTTATTTGCCTTTTTTTTTTTTTTTGTCACTCGGCCCTTCACTTCCCCCTTCCAGAAGGGGACGGCCACTGAAATCACGTTGGTTCATAAAAAAACAAACCCAAAACCTTCTTTGGGTGGGAAAAAATGAACAGTGAAAGTGCTCATCATTACCAAACTGCTAATGCTTTCTCGAAATACCCTCCTTCTAATGAAACTCTACATTTGCATGGGCAATGAAGAGCTGAGAGCCCCATCAGTCTTCCATCGACACATTCATTATCCCTTTACTCTGACACAAATGGTTCTTCACTACTAAACCCACTTCGGGATGTGAAAGAGCACAAGGCAAGTAGATTTGGTGAGGGATTTCACACCACATCTCAAGTGAAGTGTAAGGTAAATTATCAGCACAGATATGCCCCCAGAAATGCCTCACAGTACCTGTTCTCAGTTTCTAAAAGAGATATTCTCAGAAATGTGGTGATACAATTTGCTATTCTGGACATACTATTACTATATTACAGTATTGATCAGCTAGAGACTCCCAATTTTATTTCAACAAGTAGCCAAGACATAAAACATAAGTTGTAATAGTGCCATCAGAGTTACAGGAACATGTTCATAAAGGTTTGACTTCTTTAAAACAATTAGTAAATTAATACAATTTCTTAAACTTTAAAAATAATTTGCTTGTTTAAGGTCAGCAATGTTCTATTTTTTTATTATCCTAGAGATAATAGGGGGACTAAGAGAGTAAAAGCAAACTGTGTGCCAAAATTGACCTTAATTTTATTAATAAATTGTTCTTCTGTAAAAGTGAGTCTAACAAAGCAAGTGCAAGAGAAAAATCATTATGTGGCAAACAGAGAGTGACTGCATCAGCACAGAAGGATTTCTCCTCGAAGCTTCTGAAAGGATATAGCTGACAACAGAGAGAAAGGGTATTAGAAATGAAAAATTCAAAGATATTCAAATGTTCTTTGACATTCAAATGGTGAAGTTGTCAGTCTTTGAGGTAAGAGACTTTAGCAGAAGCAATTAAAAAAAAAAAATCCAATACCCAGATAATGACTCTGAGCACTGATTCTGCCTAAGCATTCCCAGTGAGAATTTGTATTCTGCTGCTTCAAAGAAACAAAGTATTTATTTACAAATACCAGCTATGGTCTGATCCTTGTCCTATTTCTCCTCTTCCTCTATAGCAGTGGAAAAATTAGAACCTAGTGCCATTGATAATTGATCCTCCTGGTAGTGCAGCCCAGAGCTGCCTCACACGGATAACATCCAAAAATACTCCTGGCATGACATTCCCAGCCTGCTGGTTTTATAAACTGCTGCATCTACCAGCTGTGGGAATTTGGCATGTGGCTGTGGAGTGGCCAGGAATGAGCCTCGTGCTTGCTCTGAGGGAAAACATGAAGCAAAGGAGAGTGCTGGTGGGACAACTGCTGGCATGGGGCTGGGGCTGCTTGAAGGGACATTCTCTTCTTCTGGAGAAGAGAAGGACTGGGGGGAATCTCATCATCATATATAAAATATCTGAAGGGGAAGTGCAAAGAGGACAGAGCCAGGATCTTGCCAGTGGTGCCCAGTGAGAGGACCAGAGACATTTCATGAGGTGAAACATGGGAGCTTCCCTCTGCAAACCAGGAACCACTTTACTGTGAGGGTGACAGGTTGCTGTGACAGGTGGTGGAGCCTCCATCCTTGGAGACATCCCAAAGTCATCTGGGCATGGCCCTGGGCAACCAGCCCTAGGTGAGCAGAAGGGCTGGACTAACCGACGTCCAGACGTCCCTTCAAACCTCAACCGTTCTCTGATCCCTCGGGATTTTGTCAGCAGTCTGCAGGAGCTGGGAGAGCCTCCTGCCAGCACGCAGGAGGTCAGTCCTCGTCCTGCTGAGCATGTGCTGAGCAGCAGCTCTGCCCCCAGCTGTGCTGTGCCTGGGCAAGGCTCTGCAGCACAGACACAGCGAGTTCCAGAGCTGCAGTGGGATGGAAAACAGTTCCCATCTGGTGCCCCAGCTCTGCTGTCACATGCTGAGACAGAACTGCAGAGAGCTGAGGTGAGCAAGGCAAAGGGTCACGGAGCACCTCTGTTATTAATAAATAAATAAGAACAAGAGAACAACTTAAAAAGTGCTGTAAGGGAATATTTGCCACCCAGCGAGTGTGAGTGTGCTCAGCTGGGAGGATCCATAACCTCTGAGACACCCAGCTGGGCACTGCTCTCCTCTCACAGAGAAAGCTGTGGGTCTGGACAAAATCTCAGAGCCCAGCCTCTGTCAAAGCTGTCTTGGTGTCTTCTATCCAGAGAACTCTCTGGAATTCTTTGATCCAGCCCTTCTGCAATCAGATCTTTACTGCGTAATAAAGGTGATGATGAATTTTTATTTCCAAAGCAGGGCTGGACACAGATCATATTCCTACACACGAGTTAAATCTATGTTTAATTTGAAGGAATCCTCTCCCTGGCTGAAGTGGAATGAAGGACACAGTTTCACACAATAAAGGAATTAGGTAAGAAGTTGCTGGGGCTACAAAGTGCTGTGGTTTGATACAGGGATGAGATTTTGGGGTGGTGCCTCTTTCCTTATTAGAAAAGGCAGGGTTGGAAAGCAATGTTCAATCAGACAATCTTGATCTGCCAGCATGATAAAAACGATAAAATGGTATTTCTGCTCTTAGTGATCCGGCCAGCCAGCGTGAACGTGAACTAAATGAGTGAGACAAGAGTGGTCCCAGGAGGAAAACAAAAAATTGTACATTGACTTTTCTAATTCAAAGGCCATGACTCCCCATAGAGGAAAAATATGGTACTAATATTAGTACCGTGCTACTTGCCTAGTCCTCAAGAAATGACTGACCACGTCTTAAAGCTGAGAGAGGTACAAAAGCAGCAAGGCCAGGACTAGAACAGCTTATTTTTTTATAAAGACTGGGGTGGAAACGGGGATGAGATGAAGATTGTTCAAACAATCTGCTTTCTAGCAACGGAAATTTCAGCATTTATGTTCACCAAACTCACCAAGTAAACAGATTCTAAAATGATCAGGGGATAGAAATAATCGAAGTGATTTTAGAAATTGCACACTGCTGTGAACTCCACTTATGTAAAAGTCCTAACTCGTAAGTAATCCTTCAATCTAGCATTTTTTCCCCATTTACATAGATATGGAACATATTCATGAGAGGAAGGAGAAGAATGGATGGCATCAGTATATTAACTTATGATAGTATTTTAATCACTATAAGAATAACTCAGCGTGAATATATCTGGGAAAAGTAATTTAGCAAAATAACCAAAACCAGAAATAAAATCTTTTTTTTTTTTTTTTTGAAAAAGCAATAATGAGAAATGTATTTCTTGCCTGATGGAGAGGTAGGGAGAAAAGATGTATTTTGAAATACAATCAAGATCGATCACAGAGGAAAAAAAATTGTATTAGACACTAAAAGCCATTAAGCTAATTTACCCAATAAATTCAGGAAATTAAAATCCAGCCTGCTTTTGGTCTAATGAAAGCCAGGTATGAATTATTACAAATTACACCTCCATTTCAGATGCACATGCAATTTTTACCTTATTGAATCCCTAAGTGCAATTGTTTAAGAAAAGTTCTCTGCTGACCTAAACAGATTCCTCTCAACTCTCAGACAGAAAGATGAGGATGCAAGTGCAGGAGCACAGTATTAATTCTTTTATGGCTCTGTCCTCTCCAGAAAAACCCGTTTTCTCATGTGCTTACTTGTTCCTGGCCGGGCATCAGAAACATCCACCAGTGGTCCTGTGGCTTGTGACACGGACTGGTAATGGACTGTGTGGGTGACAGTCAGGGACTTCTGCTTGGACGTCTCTCCAAAGTCAGCATCAGTGAGCAGAACTGTTGATCTGTCATCTGTAAGTGAAAAAAACCCCACAAAAACATCAGAGAATGAGTAGTGAATTTTGGGTTTGCCTTCGTGAGTCCCCAAATTTATTTCCAGCCGGGCACCACCACGGACAGAGGCAGCTCCCTCTTCTCTGAAGGACTGGGGGTGGCTCTGAAGCCACCACAGCTCGGGAACCTCTGGGCTTAAACTCAAAGTTCACACAAAACTAAAGAATGTGTGATTTTCTTTGTGATTTCACCTTAAAGATGTGCAACCAAGGCAGACTGTTAAACACTCTCCCAAAAAGCTGATTTGTGTGTAATTATTTTCAGCCCTATTTCCTTCATTCCCATCTTCTGAACACTGCCCTCTTCCCCTTCATTTCCAGAGAGCTCAGATGAGCTTTTCAACAACATATTCAATTTATTTCTTTTTATGAACATGATTTTTAATGCCCTCAGTGAAACCACCCATGTCTCCCCAAAAAGAGGTCATTATTTAATGTTGCGAATGAACCCTCTACCAATCCCCTTTTTCTCCAGAGACAGGAGATTGCAGGAGGGATGGCCATGACCCAGGACTGCTTTTTCAGCAGGTGGAAAGAAAGGTGGGAAGCCTGACCTTGGGAAAGAAGAAAAAGGTGAGCACTAACCTTTACTGCTGTATGGTTTTGCTGCTATTTCTTCCCTGTGGGGTTGGATACATTCACCAAATTTCTACACAGACCTTGATCCCTGCAGGAAAGCAGTGCTATGCAGCACTTTTTTATTATTATTTATTATTATTATTTTTGTTCCAGTTGTGATCTCTGCATTGTGGTTTGAGTTTTTTTCCCTCCAAAGAGGAATCTGGTCCACTTGATCATGGATGGTTTACCAGCAATAAATCTTTCACTGCTCTTGTGCTTGCAGAACAACTATTTGCTGTGCTATCAGACTTCCTTCTGCATTCTTTACAGTCTTTTTATCCATTCAGAACAGCAATAAAAGCCACAAGGATTTCCCACTGTGCTATGCTATATGGATTTGTAATGTATTCCAAGGGGACTGGCAGCAGTAGGGTTTCTGGGCATTTACCAGTCAGCAGAGGTTGATCTGCTTCTTCGAGGCATTCCTGGTTTTTGTTTTGGTTTCCTTTTTAACTTGACAAGACACCATCAGGGCGACCAGCTCCGCACAATAACATCACCAGCATTTTTTACCCAAAGAAGGCCATAAATAGAATGAGCATTATGAAATCAAATCCCTCCGCCTCTGGCAAAAGATGAGCTCTTATTCAAGTTGGGAATAAAGCCTCTTGGCAGCAAACTCTGTCAAACGCTGCCAAAATCCCAGCTTATTCCGAGTGCTATGTGGAAAGCTGGCTGTTACCAGGCCATGATCACACTGCTACAGTTAAGGCACTAATAGTATTTTCACTATGACCCCCCCCTCTTTGCTTAGCAGCTGTAACTCGAAAGCTAAAGCTGTTCTTTAGGGTGAAGGGCAGACTCTGGGAAGCTCAAATCATGATTTAAAAGGTCTGTATTTCAGGTGAAGCATCTCCTTTTCAGATCTGGGATGGGCAGGGGCAGGAGGTGTAGAGATGTCACTCTCAGCTTGCTGACTTTCCTCTCTGGCCGCACCATCCCTGGGATGCTGTTAATTCTCAGCCATCAAAAGCTGCTTTTACACAGATTTTTTTACCCAAAAAAGTAAAGTTAGAAGTCTAACAAGATCAGCCAAGAGTGTCTCGCCCCAGTGTGCACCCCTACAGTCACAAAATGTTGGATTTTTATTCTGCTGTGTTTCCAGACATCTTGTGTTTAAATTATTTGGGAAAAAAAAAAAAAACACTAAAAACCAAAACCCAACACCAAACAATTCTGTTTTTCATGACAGTTCAGCTATGTGCCAGCCACATGAGAAATCTTGTTTTCTGTTGTGTCAAGCAGTTTAGATTGGAATTTTGCATAGATATACAAAAGCTGAAAACTGATCAAAATGTTGAAATATCATTTGCTGTGAACAGGTGGGTACAAAATATGCAACATGTAAGTTGCAGAAGTTGGCTGTAGCAAATCTTTAAATACTGAGACTGCAGTTTCAGAATTTCATTTTCCTTTTAAGTAACGCCAGTGATCCAACTGCCTACTCAGAGCCAAAAGAGAAATCAAAATGAAAATCATAAAAACTGCCAGTCTTCAATTACATTTTGCTTCAAGAGGGTCTTTCCAACAGCTTCATTTTACTAATGTCCTGCATTATTTTAAATACTGTACCGAGATTACTTAAAGTGGGAAATGACTCAAAGGGGAGGAAAAAAAAAATTCAGTTCAGTTTTCAAATGCAGGAAATTACTTTGTAGCTCTTTTTTTCTTGGTGTGTGCGGTGAGGAAAAGGTGTGAGGTAAAGGAACTCCACCTGAAAGTGCCTGTTACATTAGGAGAAAATAAACCCAAGTTTACCAATGGTCTCCATGGTGTCCCTCTCCTCAATCAGAAGTTGTGCTCTGGGAATGTCTATGTGCATCCTCAGTGTTTGCTGCTGTTTATTAAGTGTATCTGATGTCCTGGTGTTCTTGCTGAAAACAGAAGAGAATTGAACACTTTAACACTCTGCCTCAATGAAAAGATGTTTGCAAACATCCTCATTTTAAGCCTGTCCAGCTCAAACAAAAGTAATGTCACCATAATCATCAAAAACACTCCTAGGTTCTTATTTTCCCCTCTTCAGAACAAGTGCAGAGTATTAATTTATTGCACGTGACAAGCTGTTAGATGAAGGCACAGTGTGCAGGGATTTGATCTATTCTCTATCAGTGGGGAATCTCCTGAAAATTTCATACAGTTTTCTCCAAGTGTTGTCACATAATGGAATTAGTGAAAACCTTTTGGAAGACGGACATTTTCTTTCCTTCCTCATGAACCTGAGTAAAGCAACACACAGCTGATCAAACAGGTTGGTAGGAAAAGGATGTCTTGAGTAATTTCTAATTATTTTTTTTTTAATCTTTTCATTATTTTTCATTAGATGAGTCTCAAATATCACTCGAACTGATAAATTAAAAAGTGAATTAATAACTACGAATACTATTAATAGATTGCACAAAATAAAGAAAGGTTTTAGTCCCACTGATGTTACAAGACTAAAATCGCAAATCTTGTTTATATTCATGGATTATATCTAATTGATTGATGCAATACTCCAAAAATGAACATAAACCAATTATTCTACCATCATGCAAATTGAAACAATTTCATTTTAAAGTTTGTGTACCAGAAAATGACTTCTTAAATGAGCTGTCTACTGAAGAAAATGAAAATGGATAGTAAAACTGAGTGCTGCAGTCATTTTTAGCACAGAGCTTGAACCAAGAAACCTTCTGATTGCATTAAAAACCCAAGAACTTTCTGCCCTTTTAGATGTAATTACTCTTTGGATGAAATGAAATATCTGAAAATACTTTGTGCAGCGAGGTCGAGGGGAGTTATGACAAATCAGCCAGCGGTGTGATCCAAGTGCTCCAACTTCAAAGAGCTTTAAAACCAAGTGGAGGCTCATTTTGTGGTGTAAAATAGCTGTAGATCACTCAGTTTAATTCTGCTTTGGCGATGAATTATTGTTGTTAATGGAATCAGCAGAGGACTATTAAGCTGCTTGATGATAAGCTCTGCTCTCCCCCAGCACGGGCCTCGACGTCGGAGATTAATGCCTGTGTGATGAGCCCACAACCTCCAGGAAACGTGGGCTAATTTCCTGCCGTGCCTCCGTGTGAGCAAGACCTGATTATCTCAGGTCTGCAGGTTCTCTAGAGTCCTTTCCGGGAGGAATTTTCTAGTCGTGTGGTCAGTGATTCTGCTCCACATCCAAGAGTGGGACCTAAGAGAACACAGGTTCACCTCTGTGGCTGAGTCTCACCTCCTCGGCTTTCCCTGCTCTTGCTGTCCCCAGCATCAACACTATCTGTGCACCTCAAATTTCATGTCTCCGTCTTCTCCTGGGGGATCAGGTGGTAGTGTTTCCATGTGTGCAGATGGGCAGCTGAAATGCAGTCAAACAGCCCACAACTGGTGCCTCGTTTATGCCTCATTTAATCATCATGGAAGCAAATTATCAGAACAGCTACCCGAGGACTTCCAGAATTTTCTCCATATATAATCAGTGGATAATAGTAGTCACAGTGTCTTAATAAATATATGTTTTTCGAAGTCATTTAGTGTTGTCAAATGCAGATAAATTCCACACTGATATTCTCAAAGTCTTTGCATGGATTAGAGGCCACTGTCCTATTGGTTTCCACTCAAGTTGCTGAAATGTTGAGAGAATCAGAGACTAATATATTACCTGTGTGCCAGATATGCTTGAAGACATGCCCTTGGAAAGCTGGACTACTCTGGGCTTGTCCCAGGATTGTAGAGCAAAGCTGTGATCAAGTATCAAACTGAATTTTAGAGGTCCAATTACAATAATTCAGTAATGATACTGGACATTGGACATGCAATCAGACACGTATTGAATCTGTGCAATGCAAAACTGAGTCTAGTAAATGCATCATTGCACCCCTCTTCACTCACTAGGGATGCAAGAAACAATGGGATCAAATCAGACATCTTGTTCAAGGAATGCAGATCCCAGAATCCCAGTGAGATCTAGGATCTGAACGCTCTGTATTTCTATTATTGGAAAGTACTCAGCTGCACAGAAAATATTGTTTGGAGCACAGGGAGCAGGAGGACAGTTCCCCAGGTGTGCAGTTAACATTGCTCACCTGCCAGGAGAGAATTCCCAATCCCACTCTTGTCTCCAGGAATAGCTTTATGCAAAATACATGGAAGGTCTTTTCAAGCCTGAACTGGAATCCAGGGCTCTCTAAAGTCAGGAATATTTCCTGCCGTCTTGAGAGCTCTGCCTTGGTTTGTGGGATCTCTCTCCTCCTCCCTGCTGGTCTAATTAATTCCACTTTACACAGCAGTGCAGTGACATGGGGTGTCCAAACACAGCACAGGCAGTTGGCAGAAGCAAGAGGGTTGCTGCTGATTAGGAGGCTGCCTCATTCTGGCTCAAGGAATTTTGAATTATTTTCTGCAAACCACACTGGCTCAACCTTCAAGTTATAAAAACCCAAAGTGCCAACAGCAGTGAAGTGGCTCTAGGACTTCGAAACAAGACAAAGAGCTTTAGGCTTTCAGTTTTGAAGTTTGGTACCCAAGTATTTTCTAGCCTAGGAAAATTCAGGCATCACGTTTTTGTAACAGTCTGGGGGATGAGAAGTCCAATAATTAATTCTTTAAAGGGAGAAAATGTGTCTAGCCTTATTTTTCTACATTTACAGTTATAAAATTCCCAAATATAAGCATGTGGTATTCTTTACCTGTCAGACCCTTGTAAGGATCTGTGTAGATTATAATTAATTCCCTCTGGTTCAAAGAATCCCTGAGCTCCAAATCGTTGGGAGCCTTGTCTGGGGAATGAGTCAGAGAATCATAAAATGGCTCGGGGTGGAAGGGACCTTAAAGATCATCCAGTTCCAATCCCCCTGCCATGGGCAGGGACACCTTCCACTAGCCCAAGTTGCTCAGAGCCCCATCCAACCTGGCCTTGGACACTTCCAGGGATCCAGGGGCAGCCACAGCTTCTCTGGGCAACCTGTGCCAGGGCTTCACCACCCTCTGAGTTAAGAATTTTTTCTAATATCCAGTCTAAACCTTCCCTCTGTCAGTTTAAAACCATTGCCCCTTGTCTTGTCACTATCTGCTCATATAAAAAGTCCCTCTCCCTCCTTTTTAAAAGCCCCTTCAAGGTACTGGAAGGCCTCAATGAGATCTCCCCAAAATCTTTTCCATGCTGAACAACTCCAGCTCTCTCAGCATTTGCTGCCATCTTTTACTCTAATAAAGTGTCTGCTTTTGGCCACTATTTAAAACAGGTACTTGGGCACGTGGGCCTTTGGGCCTGATTGAGAACAGCTTTTATGTACAGTTTGTGGATAAAAGGGCCTTTTCCAGAGGAAATACTTTGGACAAGGCATTTTGAAAGAGTGTATAGTTAACATAATACCCCCTTTTAAGCTATCTTTCTGGATCTTTAATACAAAAATGTTTATTTGAGTGACTGAAAATATCTGTGTGCACAGAAGGTTAAACATGTCAAGCTAGTTATGTAAAGGGATTGAATATGATGCTCTGCAAACTCAGAGTCATTCTGGGTCCTTGGCAGGGAGTCAGGCCAACCCCACAGTTTCCTGATTGCCCAAGCTGGTTGCTGTAAAAACACGGAAAAATAAATCTTTTTAAGTAATCAACCTGACAGACGGATATTTGGGGAGAAAAGATTCTTCACCCTGTACTCAAAATTCAAAAGCTCTGTGAATTGCTCAACTGATTCACAGTGAACTGTTTCGAAGAGCGTGGCCGGACTGGTGCTTTCACCTAAAAGAACCATAAAAAAAGCTGTGATTGTCCGGCAACAGAGGGGGTTTTTTTTGTGAGTTTAAGGTATCAACAACAAGTTGTGCAGCTCCCTTTAAACTGCTGACTTCTGAGGCTTATCCTGCTCCACAGACATTTAACTTACACAGCCAAAGCCAGCGACTTTCAAAGCAGAGACTAAAGCTCCATCCTTAATCCGCTTTACACACGCTCATGGAAATCCCCTCAAAGGGAAGGATACACAGAGCTCTCTCCAGCCCTCACACACCTTCCTACCAAGCAGGGAATCATCTTTCCTGCCCTCTCCCCAAATACCCCCTTTCTTGATATTTTTATCAGAGCAGATTTCGGTGAAATCTAAAAGACGGAGATTTATAATACGTGACTGTTGCTTTGGAGAGAGTTTATTATACTTTGGTTATTAATATGATACATTTTCAGGAACATCTAATGGTGGTGGGTATCTCAGGTTTGGTTGAAGGTATTTTCCAGATTTATCACAAATGAGAGTTCAAAGTTCTAATGTGTCTGCAAACGTAGTCCTATATCCCTACCTCCTCTGAAGTTCTGATGTAATAGTCATTTGCTTTTGTTCACACTTCTGGGAAAGAAATATAAAATCTGACTGTTTAATAAAACAAGATTATATGTTAATAAGTGAGATGAGAGAAACAGGCTTGATGACCATATTTCAATGCTGGTGAAAGGAAAAGCACAATGAAATGGTGGCAGATGAGTTACCCTGAAAAACAGCTCTGAACTAGAGGTGAGAAGGGACCTGGCTGCTCTCTGGGTACCTCAGGCAGGGGGAAAAAACATCTTCAATCTGAAGTTCGCCATCACCAAATGAAAAAGTGGGTCAAACCTGGTCACTTAATGTTGGCAGTTTGATCTAAGTATCAGAGGAGTGGGACTGAAACAGCCTTGCAGAGGCGGCCACATGGCTTGTGAAGCCACCCAGGGCTAAGGCAGAGGTTCCCCAGTTTTGCAGGGTTGTTCTGAGTGGAGGCCGCTTGGACTGAGTGTCTTCACGCAGGAGCTTCAGCCAGTCCGTGCTGGCTTTCTAAAGGGAACAGACTTGCTGCATATGCTGATCTGGGCTGTTTGCTGTGACACCAAAACCACCAGAGCACGTGCTCCTGGAGCTGCTGAGCCCCACAGTCTGCTGCTTGCGGGGGTTTCTGACGGGCAGAGAGGGAGGGTATGACCTGCCCTGCATGACTGGTCTTGTTACCATCAGTGGGCTTATTCAGATGTGCTTGCAGACTGATGGCAGAGAGCTGAATTTACACTAAACCCATCTGTCACCACGTCTTTAGCCAGGCTATTCTTAAAACGGGATGTGAAGCGTCTCACGGGTGAGGAGGTTCAAGTATGGTTCGTTTGGTAAAATATCTGTGACACTCTCAAATTTAAGAAAAATATTTCCCAGCAGACCAAAATTCATTTGAACTTAAAAATAATCCCTCGGTGATCCTGGTTTCAAATATATGCAGCAGTTCTAAAGTTCAGTATTTTCCCTAGACAAAACAATAAACACTGAAGATATGAAATTTCCAACTTTGAAAGACTTGTGGTGCCAGAATAGTCATTGTGATGCAATTCAACAACTGAATTAGATTTCTGAATGCTGAGCTGATGGAACAGAACTGAAAAATAATAAATGGATTTACCTGCTCTTCTACACCTTTGGGTATAAGCAGCTAACAATAGTGAATTACATAAACATTGCTGTAAAGTTTAGAGATATTCACATCCAGAAATTTATTGCCTTTAATCAGATGATCTCTGAAGAGCAATTACTTCAATACATATTATGAAAACGTTTTTTTTTGGAATAGGAAAAATGTACAAATGGACCTACATAGCTCCTAGAATTTAATCTACTAGCACAAGTTATCAGGTTTTTTTATCATTGTATTCCCTCACAGATACTGTCCACAGTCTTATTTCTCTCATTTCTAACCATCAAGTGTCCTAGCTCTTAACAGACAGTCATATGCTGTATTTTTAAAAAGGGCTTAGAAATAGAAATTTTACTTCCCCATTTGTCCCTACAATCATTTTTAAATACAATGCTGTATTTGACACACATTTTTCAATTAAAAAAAAAAATTCTATTCTTACCTCATAAGCATTTCAGCCAAACTCTTTGCATCTGGAAGAAAATAGAAGAAATGTCATCACTAATGAAAATCTATTTGATAGATGCATTATTAGGAAGTAAGTGATTTGAATCAGCCATGTGTAAGACCACTGCTGTTTCTCAGATCAGTGGCAAGAATAAAATAGCCTCCAAAAGTCCCTACTTTTGCTGAAATTGCATTTCAGGCCCAAACAGCCCAACTGGCTCCTCAGTAGGACAAAAGATGCTTAGAGAAGTGCAAGTTACCAGTGGCTTAACTGGAAAAAAATTACATAAACATATTAAAAGTAGGAACAGTTTAGCAAGTAATGGGGATCTCTGTTCAATCCCAGAATCATTTAGGTTGGAAAAGCCCTCTCTGACCATCGAGTCCACCCTGTGCCCGATGCCCACCTTGTCCCCAGCCCAGAGCACTGAGTGCCACGGCCAGGCCTTCCTTGGGCACCTCCAGGGCTGGGCACTCCAAACCTCCCTGGGCAGCCCATTCCAATTCCTGAACACCCTTTCAGAAGAAATTCTTCCTGATGTCCAGCCTGAACCTCCCTGGAACAAAGTTACTCTCAAATATGAATGTTTTTCCATTAGCAATAACTCAAAACTACGACCAGGTCTTCAGACGACTGTCAACACACAAAACAGGAGGTGGTTATTCCCACATGGATCAGCCCTGCAAAATGAGGCTCTGCTGAAGGAAAAATATTTCTCCTGTTGTTGTCACTGCTGCTATTATTAGCAGAAGATCCTTTGGGCATATGATTATTTCGATACTGAGTTCGAAAGACACAGCTAAAGTTTGGTTTTTCATGTAGGTTTCTGTAAAACTTTATCAATATAATATAATTACTTCTGTAGTATCATTCAGTAAAAATAGACAGCTCTGCTTTGTTCTCCTGCAATCTGCTGCTAAACAAACTCACTTAAAAACGCTGACTCCAGAGTCCTTAAGTATATCACACAGCAACAAAGCAGCCTTTTGTGCAACCAAGTGAAGCAAATCTGAAAAGAAAACAATTCCAAGTTCCAAGTCTTCAAACAACTCTCCTCTTATGTGAAACTTTACATTACTTCTTTTATCTGCTTTTTGTAAATCTAACAGCACCTGCCAAGGCATTTACTGAATTTGCCTTTGTTTTCTCCATCTCACCTTTTTTATTCCTCAACCACCTCTTGGGTCTCCAACACCTACAACATTTTCCTTACCAGTGATCCTATTAAATATCTGCCTTTAAAACTCAGAGGATGAAGGCACAAACAAACCACCATCTTAACACATCTCTCCAGCTAGAGTTGCATTAAATTTTAAAAGGAATGGACAAAGGGCTCTTTTTATTGATTGAAAATCTCAACAAAACCCAACAAAACATCCACTTGCTGCATTCTGTTTCTCTGACACAGTGCCAGCTTCTCTGTCTGAGCCTTCATGCCTCACCTACTACTGGAGGAGCTGGATTTCTGGGTTTTCTTGAGGTCTGTTTGCTCCACTCCTTTGTTTTTAACCTCCTCCTATGCCTCTCCAGCACGAAGCAGGACAGGTTCCTGGTAGAGGGAAGGGCTCTTCATCTGAGGTGTCTCATTCACTCCAAATCCAAGCAGCGCTCCATGTAGACACTCAGACT
>VZRE01002148.1:61466-116765 GCA_013396775.1 Cephalopterus ornatus
AGGATTAACCATCCCATCATGTGGATCAACGCGGGACCAGGATTAACCATCCCACCATGTGGATCAACGCAGGACCAGGATTAACCATCCCACCATGTGGATCGACGCGGGACTAGGATTAACCATCCCATCACAGGGATCGACGCGGGACTAGGATTAACCATCCCATCACAGGGATCGACGCGGGACCAGGATTAACCATCCCATCACAGGGATCGACGCGGGACCAGGATTAACCATCCCATCATGTGGATCGACGCGGGACCAGGATTAACCATCCCATCATAGGGATCGACGCGGGACTAGGATTAACCATCCACATGTGGATCGACGCTGGTACCAGGATTAACATCGCATCAGCTGGATTAACACTTCCTCTTGGTAAGCATTTTTTCTCCCTCCCTTTCTTTCTTTTTCTTTCTTTTCTTTCTTCCTTTCTTTTCTTTTTTTTCCTCTTTTTTTTTCTTTTTTCTTTTTTTCTTTTTTCTTTTTCTTTTTCTTTCTTTCTTTTTCTCTTTCTTTATTTCTATCTTTCTTTCTCTCTTTCTCTCTCCCTTTCTCTCTCTCTCTCTCTCTTTCTTTGTCTTATTCCAGCAGATTTTTCCAATGGGGAGCAGCATCACTGTAGTTACTGGTGGCTGTACTTGGCACACGGGTCAGTGTGGGACTGGGCAAAACAAAACCCAGAAGCCTAAAAATAACTGAATATCACAGAATGGTTTGGATCTCAAAGATCATCCAGTGGACACCTTCCACTATCCCAGGTTGCTCAGAGCCCCATCCAACCTGGCTTTGGACATTTCCAGGGATTAGGCAGCCACAGCTTCTCTGGGCAACCTGTGCCAGTGTCCCACCAGCTTCACAGTAAAGAATTTCTTCCCAATATCCAATCTAACCTTACTCTCTGTCACTTTAAAGCTATTCCCCCTTGTTCTCTCACTCCGGGCCCTCCTAAACAGTCTCTCCATCTTGTCAGCTCCTTCAGGCTCTGGAAGGCCGCAATCAGGTCACCCCAAAGCTTCTCTTCTCCAGGCTGAACAATCCCAGCTCTCCTAGCCTTTCCTCCCAGCAGAGTTGCTCCATCCCCCTGATCATCTTGAGCCCTCCTCTGGGCTCGCTCCAACAGCTCCACGTCCTTCTTTTGCTGGGGACTCCAGTACGAGAACAGTGTGTTCAAAACATCCACTACAGGAGAAATGCTGTTTTCACAAACCAATGATTACAGACTATGGATTGTCATGTCTGTTTTCTACACTGCACTCTTGATGAGCAAATTAAGAATACTTCCTAAAATGAACCAGTATCCCTGCCAGTGTCCTAGCTCCCAGTTTTTAGGGCTTGGGAAGGCCACGGATGACAGAGTGAAGGGGATGACCTGTGCTCCAGCCAAGCGTCACCCCCATGCCTTAGTGAAACAGCTGAACTGCTCCTCGGCGTGGGTCTGACACATGACTGCTCCGCCAGGCAATGATCCAGAGACAGCCCTCGCTTCCATTTGCTGGGGCAGCCACCTTTGAAATTCTCAGCACATTTGGTTTGGCCCCCTGGGAAATCAGGGACAGTGATACAGCTTTAGATTGCATCCTGCCACTTCTGAACTATCGCGCCACGCTCATTACTCGCTGCCTGTGTGAAGGTGAACTGGATTCAAAAACAAAGGGGAAACTATTACAGGAGTAGCAGAGCTGGGTTAATAGTAGGGAGAAAAAGCATTAAGCCATCAGGCTTCTGTGTTATAATATATGTTGACCTACTGAATGGCTGCTTGAACTCCAGCAGCCAACCGACCTTTTTTGTGACCTGACTGTGTGGAA
Organism: Cephalopterus ornatus; assembly: GCA_013396775.1. Classification (NCBI taxonomy): domain Eukaryota; kingdom Metazoa; phylum Chordata; class Aves; order Passeriformes; family Cotingidae; genus Cephalopterus; species Cephalopterus ornatus. The sequence goes on from VZRE01002148.1 coordinate 63,281, forward strand.
CCACTAAACTGGGCAAAAAATCAGGACTTTGCTAAAAAAATATGCTTTTTTTTTATAAACAGAATACTCCAGTATGACACAGGAGGAAGGCAATGTTAAACTGTCCCTACATGCTAAACAAGGATTAAGAATGGAGAGACTGCTGTTCTTATGCTGCATTTGCCACAGAAATGGGAACCACAAACCCACTGTCTATAAGCACACACACAAATGTTTGCATGCAGAACACCCTGCAAATCAAACTGCAATTCCCACTCCTCTTGGTCCAGCAGGCCCAAAGAAAACACATCTGCAGCCACAAAAGCCAGAATTACATCTGTAACTTGCATTAAGTTCTTCCAGAAGGTCCCAGCGTGGAAATTATTCTTTTTGATGTAGGCTAGAGGAAAGCTGGCAGCGGAGTCATGATTTAGGAAAAATGAATTCTGTGCCTCAAAGAAACCCCACCAGGTCATACACATCAAGTGATAACGTGATAACGGCAGCCTTTCTACTTCAAAATTCACATGAAAGTTGATCACAACAATTACTAAAGCAAAACATTTTTTTTTTCAGTTAGGAGAGCAGAAAAACTTGCTCACACTGTCTTAGAGAACTTAGTAATGAGTTCTCTGGCAACAATACTTACTGTACTTATTACATTGTTATTATGTACTTTTAGAACAGGAAGTAACTTCCAGAAGAGCAGAAAATGTCTAACGTGGGATCAGTCTTCAAAAAGAATGAACAAAAAAAAACAAAATTAGAATTACTGAAGTCCTATCCATCTGATCTTGGCAATGAACAAAATGATGAAAAAATTGCATGAAGCTTAATGAAATGAACTAAAGGAATAATTGAGGCCAATCAATAATGATTTGTGGTCAAGTAGCCATGTCCAACAAAGTGGATTTTTAAAAATGAGACTAAAATTCAGTGAGAATTGATGACATTGAAAAATTTCTCACTGTGATATGATTAAATAACAGTAAAACCTTACATTTGTATTTCTCATAGCAAACTGAGAAAGTGCCTCAAAGTATTTTGATAAAAAGTACCATGATGCAAAAATTAACACAGGAGCCATTTTTCATTTAGGAGGCCATAAAGGGAAAGAAAAAGGGCTGTTACCTCTCTGACTGATGCTGGATATGAGTGTTGCTGGAATACTGTGTTAGTTGAGAAAACCTACCTAAAGATTGCAAAGGGACCAGATAAAAGTCTAGACATTAATAAATGATGGGAAAACTACAGGGGAAAATTAAAGAATATTCATCTGTTTCATTTACCAATGAAAACATTAAGAAATTAATTGGATGCCACCCCGTGAAAAGAATATCCTCGGAGGCTGAAAATGATCCAAAAAAGAACTTCAGTCCCTGTACAGAAGTAAAACAGGACCAGATGGGATGTTGAGCTGTAGCTTGACAAATTCAGATAAGTGAGATGCAACTTTTACAGAAATGTTAGTTAAATACTGATTACTTTTATCAAAAGTACTGATGAATTCTTTTTCACTGCCTATGTTTAAGTGAAGCTCAGATATTTTTCTAAACTCCCATATTCTGAGAGGAAATAGTTCGGAGAAGTCTTATGTTATACAAAAGCTGTACTGGCCAGTGATTGTGAGCCTTCCTTAAGGGACTGTAACTCCAGAATCTATGAACACTTGTAAATTAACCTTGAAAAAATAATGTGCACAGCCATCATTTCCTGGAGCCAGGGGGCTTGAAATGTCCTGCTCATTACTGGATGGAATTCCACAGTATTTCTAAGAAGATAACACCTTCTTGTTTCTTTACCACATAGTTTTAATTAAAAAAAAAAACCACACCAAACTTCACAGAGGTAAATGACTCCTAAGGTTTCAAATAAAGAAGTTCTTATACAAGCTAAAGCTTCCAGATGCCCTGATTTGCAGAGCTGTGCATGAACCATAAGGGCAGTTGTCCTCTTTAATCTATGAGTTTGCCCATGCCTAAGAGCCCTCTATCTCTTTTTTTTTCCTTTTTCAAAATCATCCAAAATATTGTTACAAAAGACAAAATGAGACCCAAAAGAGAGACGAGTATTTGCTAAGGTGAGAAGGAGTTGGCCCTGGTTTTAATAGCTATGATCATATTTTGGTTAAAATACAAAATAGCTAAACAAGTTGGTGGCTCTTGGAAATGATTAGGCTTATTTTTTTGCAGAGGATAAGTTGCTTTACTATTTATTCAGTGTGGCATTTGAGAGGCTTTTCCCCCAACACCTTCAGTGAAAGGTCTCCTGCTCTGTGCCAAAATCTACAGGGCAGAAGTGCCAGGCTGCAAGAGTCAAAAACTTGGCCGTGGCTCAGCCAGGGGTATTTACTGGAAGATTGATAAAGCTGAATGAATTCACAGATCTAAAAACTTATTCACAGGGCAAACAACTGAATTTGAATGAGGATTAGAGCAAAGTACAGATCAGCAACAGTGATCGGCCAGTGAATAATGAAGTGTTGCAAAGTTCTGTGGTAACACATCAGGGGGAAAAAGCTGTGGCAACACATCTGAGACCATCTAGCTGCGTTTTCTAGCCTACTAATATATGGCTACTTTCATTTTAAAATTCAGGAATCACAGTTTGCATCTGCTGGAAAACTGAAATTCCCTCATCTTTAGAACATCTGATTTTATCCTTCAAATAAACCCCACTTTTAGGTTATCGAAACCATTCATAAGGGAAGCAAACACCAGCAAAAAAAAAAAAAAAAAAAAAAAAAAAAAACACCAACACATGAGAATTATTTTCTTTCTCCCCGTGCAAAATAATAACAATGAAAACATTAATTATTTTTATGCAAGCTTAGTACCAAATGAAAAACAAGGAATTTCTGTAGAAAACACACAGGCTTTGTCACCTCAGCTCTATTAGATATTGCAGGAAAATGGTACCAGCTGGGGATGGAACAGTTTGGTCACTTGCACTTTCCCATTCAGGGACTCTGTGTGCGTGTGTGTAGAAATGAGTGCCACAGATGTCCTCTTACCTCGCAGCCTCTTCAGCCTCTGCTCCCTCCTCCTCCTCCTCACGACCAGCAGCATCACGAAGAGCAGCAAGACCCCAACCAAGATACAGGAGATGGTCACCAGCATCTTTAGCCCTTCGTTGGTCGCCAGCCCTTCCTCACTCTGCACAACTGACTTAATGAGTGGAGGGATTGTACCTGGAAACAGTGTCACGATATTAGAGGCCTATTAACGAAGATCAAAGATTGAGTTCACAGGGAATAAGGCAGGTCCAGCTGTCTGCAGAACATTAATAAGGATGTTTCTGTTTGGGGTGGAAGCTACATCTGTGTGTCTAATGGCCATGCACACATATCCAGGCACACTGATAACAGGCACTGACTGCAGAGACTCTGAGATTATCAGAAATCAAGAAGAATTGCATTAATAGATTAAGCACAACCATGCCCGTTAAGCAGTCAGACACTATGACTAGTTTTGAGTCCTATTAAATCATTACAAAGCTGTAAGAGGTCTCAGAATATACCTATATATTACTCCTTACTTTGAGGAAAATAGCACTGCTGCAGCCTTTCTGCTGGGCTTTTCTTTCTATTTGACCAAGCTCATTTTGTGCTCCACACATCAGATCAGTCCTTTGCACAGAAACATTCTTACATCACGTCTAGGGGTGCAGCAGTGATAGGGATCTGAAATTCAGATGGCCAAGCTGATACTAATCTGCTAAAGACTGTCTGACATTAAACTCATCAGTAAAACAGGAGGGTAATGCTGGAGAGAAACAATCAAATTTTGAGAGGGAAACCAGGGAAATGAATCTACCAACTACTGTCAGGCAGCTCACTTTTTCATTCTGGGACATATTTGCATTTTGAATATACCTGGCTTCCTGGTGATATATAACACTTGAACTTTTCAATTCTCTTTTTCTTTACCTCTGAAGGACGTGAGAAGAATGCAGGGCTTTCTGGGGAAGGCTGTTTAGTCATGGAAGACTTCTCCCTCATTTCCTGATTACTATTAAAGTGCTGAATGCAACCACAAATGAGGCTATAAAATGCAGATTTGTTTGGAACGGGTAGGAACACGCAAGTCTTGTGAACTGTGATGACTTTGGATGGAAGCTATTAAATTTTAACCGGCTACTGAGACATAAAAGTGGCTCCTTACTTGCTAAAAAAAGAGGAGGGTGACATAGAAAAACAGGCACATCCTTTTTTACATTTTAATTGCTGAATTAAGTAATGTAGTTATATCTCATTATGTACCATACAGTATGAGAATGAAAGACTTGGATATGATGCGGTACAATGTGAGTGCCAGAACCACAGTGAAAATGTAGAGTCCTAAGTCATGGGGTTTTTTTTTCACATCTATCTGAGTTGCATATAAAGAGTAGAGCAGCTCCCTAAAGGGATGAAGATAAAAAGAAAAGCTACAACCACCCAAACCTTTATCAAGTACTATGGAAAATTTGTTTTCTTACAATTGCATTTTGAGTAATTTTTTACTGTTCCTTTGCAATTCTTCCCCATAATTTTCTTTTTTTTTTTCTTCTTTCTAATTTTCCATTTCTTGGTATAAACACACAGCAGGATTTTTTCAACTGAGATTCAGTTTTTGCACTACTCTCAAGGCAAATAAAATTATCAGATGAAGAAATGGAAAGAACTTCAAGCTCCTGAAGGTAATACTAATAACTGTCTCCAAATTCTCCTAAACCCTCCTGAATACTAAGAGGCCAAAGTTTTTTCTGAATTACAGTCACACAGATCTCTGGCTAAAGACTGTTGGGTTTAAGATTGCCTAAAATTACGTCTTGCTTTCCTTAACACTTTGATGAAAATCAAATTATGAGTGGCCTTAATTTCAGTTAAACCTTAAGTGTTTAGGTATGTGATCATCATTATCCATACCTCTTCCAAATAAAATGTAAACCTCATAACATTATATACAGGCATTTAAAGCTTAATTAAAAATCACGCTGCAGGTTTATGTAACCTTCACATTATCCATTTGTGGCTTTTCAGCAATTGTATTAGGAATTACCAAACCTCAATCCTGCTTTCCATGGATAGCAACATTTATTGGCATTCTGGGTGCTGGCTGGGAGTGGAATAGCCAAAGTCCTCAGAACGAAGTCCCAGACAAACTGGGAGGGTTTGTTTTATTTTCCAGGTCAATTCACCTGATTGGTGCTTCTTAGAAGTTGTGACTGGAATGCCTCTGACCCCATTTTCCCCTTTGTTGCAGCCCTTCTGGCATCTCCCACTGCACTTTGTGAACTCAGGACTACTAATCAAAGCGTTTTCTTGTGTCCTCACTGCTCTTCACAGGACGAAGTCCCTTGGTGGGCTGGAATCAATTAGCACAGTCAGAGCAGCCACGGAGCTGAGCTGATTTAATGGCAGGGCTACTGAGTAGCTGAGGGAAGCTCCTTTGCAGGGCTACACATGACAGTGCTAAAAATATCTCCTCAAGTATTGAGTGCAAGTGTTCCAAAAAACAAGGGGCAGGGAGGTCAGGAAATCTGGGAGGTGAACGGAGAGAGCACAAAGTTGTCATTAACCCTTTAACCTAATTCCCCATGGAGGGATTTCAGGTGAAGGATGCTTAGCCAGGGTATTTCTCAGGAGCTTTGCCACAGGCAGCAATCGGCTGCTGCAGCCCAAAGTGACCCAAACACCACGTAACTCAAGGATTTCTGCAAAGTTTACAGAGGTTTTATCTTAAGAGTGCTAAAGCTCCTGAGCTTGCCCTCAGCTTTTGGTATCCTAGAACTTCCATACACCACATTATCTAATCTTCAAAGTACTATCCTCGTCACTGCTTTATCCCAAGGGCAGCTGGGACCCCTGGAAGCTGGAAGGGGCTAATCTCACATCACAGGATGGATCAAAGGTAGAGGTGGGGGTAACACTCAAAAGCGGAGCTGGCCAAGAAGTTTCCACTGGCATGTTTTCTGCAAACAAAAAACTCCCTCTCCATGAAAGCAAAAACATTCCTGCATGAAGTATTGATAGGAAATGTTGATTTATAATACTACACTATTTTCCAACTCTGAAGCTCATTAAGCTTACACAGTTTACCAAGGAAAAAATGAACAGGGAGCTGTAGGGACAACTTTTGGTTTAGAAGCACTGAAATATTAAATCTCTTATGTGGGAATAGATATCTTTATTTTCAATAGTGATGCTAATAATAATAGCCAGTTTATCGCTTCAATTCTGGATCAAAGGTAACAGATTTAGAAAATCTAAAAACTGAAATTTGCTTTTCCATTCTTGTTTGCCTCTCTTAACCTTGGGGTCAGTATTTGAGATCACGCTGCCTCTCTAAGGCACAATATAGTCCTGGCAAAGCATGTCTGACAAACGAATCCAGCAACGTCATAAATGAGAAAATTTCCAGCTGACAAGAAGCAGCAGCCCAGGAAATTTAATGCTACAAATAGTTTTTACCGTTTCATTTTTTCACTTTTAAAGATGCCATACAGCAACATCTAAAAATCAAAGGCTGTGCAGGTCACAGTGTGCGAAACCAATCAGAAAGCAGAGCCTGGCAACATTTGAAATCAGATCACTGCAAGAATACATTTGATTTAAGTGCTACCAGTGGGAATTTAAGGCTCCGCACCTGCATTTTCATATAACCTCATTTTAAAGTATGGCTTAAGACTGTGTGCCCCAGTCATACCTATGTAATGATGTAAGACGTAATGGTTTTAAGGTGCTGAGATTTAAACCCTGCCCGAGTCATATCCCACATTTCTGACTGGGAATGGCCCCTGCTCTGCCCTGAGCTGTACATGAGGAGTGATGGGACAAATCTGTGTCAGGGAGATGTGCTACCAACACAGAGTTATGAACAATTACCAGCTTGGTGCCGTCACTGGACAACCATCAGCTCTTGCTTGAACTTGCTGGTTCTGTTGGTTAATATAACAGTACGGATGTCGCCAAGTGGTTGCACAACACAGCACAATATCCCTGGCAACACAGCAAGATTTTACACTGGATGTCTCCAGAAAAGCTCTGGCAATTCACACTGGAGCAATTCAAGGGATTGCCATCTGGAGCCATCTGTGCTGCCTTCCTGCCAGGAGCACAGGCATTTCCCACTGCAGAGCCACCGGGAGCACACATGTGCCACCCTCCCTTCCCACCAGCCTGCCAGGGGATGAGCTGGGGTGACTGACAAACTGGCGTGTTTGCTCTTGCCCTCTTGTCCCAGTTTTTGCAGGGTGGGCAGGAACCCCTGGCAGAAGGGCAGGATGCAACAACTCCTGCCTCCCCTGTGCCCTGCTGCCGGGCACGACCAAGCCATCTGTCATGGCCATTAGCTTCACTCTCCCCTGTCTGTAAAGCACTGCCATTGCTTTGCCCTTGGAGGATGCTTTCCAGAGGCTTTCCCAGAAGGTAAGCTCTGTTGTGTCGCATAATGGGTTTTGGGCAGTGTCACAAGAACATCGCACGGAATATCGAGGAGGCCACACACCCCCTGAATGCCTGCAGGACCCAACTGTGTGGGAGACAGAAATTTCATGGAAGAGATGCATGAATTACCAGCAAGTGCCTCTGTAGCCACTGGAACTAATGACACTTAGTGTCCTACAATTACGTGTCTTATGGCTGATTGACTTTGGCGCCGGAGCTTTTCTGCAGTGACGACAAATAAACAATTCCTCTTCTCTGCCTGGCAGCTCACTGTCATGACATCAGGAGACGTTTTACATCTTTGAGACCTTAATCTCTCTGACAGCGTGGCTATAGCAGATTTAACGTGGGGTTTACGAGGGGAAAAAATGAAAGATGAGAAAAAAATCTAAAAAACAGGGAGGTTGAACTTATGAAACTTGAGTAAAACACTTTGTGAGATAAATAGATAACATCAAATACTTACTGCCATCATAATTGAGCGTCGCAAATTTGGCTTGTTTCTCTGCACAGCCAGCACTGTTGCACACTCTCATCTGCAGCTCATACCAGGTTGCCTCCTGGAGGTCATACAGGATGTAGGACTTGGACAGGGATGTCCTCTGGGCCGTTGTCCAGACCGTTGTCCCAAAGGGCCGGTATTCCAGGGTGAAGGAGGTGATGGGGCAGCCCCCGTCATTCCAGCCTATCAGGTTCAGCTTCACTCGTGTGGTGTTGATACTGGCAAAGAGCTCTTGTTCCTTGGAAAACTGTGGCTCTGGAGGCAATGGTATAATTCAAGTGAAATGCTTAAGTATTACGGATAAAGGGCTCTCAAATTGTAAAGTTAAGAGAGTAACTTCTAGGATGTTCTTAACTTTATCTTGAACTCGGTAGCTATATATTTAACTTCTCCCCCTCCTCCTTCTGAAATGTTTTTTTCACACTTTGTGCCAGACTCGCAAACTCAGATTTCCAAATCTGCAAGTGAAAAAATATCCCTACATCTCCAGATGGACCTGACTTGCTGGTTTGCATGCTCTGGCATGACTTGTAAATCCAGTGCAGACACCTCATAGCAATAAATGCCCCTGCTCACTGCTATGAAAAAAAAAAGAGTTGAAAACTTCCTCCAAAAATACTACAAAAAACAAATAGACTTGAAGATTGTCCACTAGTGCTCCAGTCTTCTTTTGAAGAGGAATTGAACAAGGCTTTTTTGCAAGTCCAGAAACTTTCATTTGCCAAAAATGACAAATTTTAAGAACTTGAAAGAAAAAACCCAGCAATTAAAAATAATTATATGCTAACAGGGCACATGACATATATGAAAATAGTATATATTTTGAATTTTGCATTTCTGAGTTAAAGTGTTTCCATTCAGAAAGGGAATGATATTTTTACTTCCTTGTCACACTTTCGGCTCAAATGATGGTTTGTGATTACAGTTTTTTTGACAGTTCTACGTAATACGGGAGTAATGACAGTCAAAATGGCACCTAAGAATTAAAATAGCAACAGTAAATGCATAAGGGACGTCATCAACAAATGTAATTTAAATTAAATACTGCTGCAGAGTATTTAAAAGTATTATTGCAAACTGTTTAGCAAACCCAGTATCTTACTATTGGAAATTACACCTAATGTAGTGAAAATTATCTATAATGTGCTATTTCATTTTCTATAATGAAGCATAACTTTTGCAAATAGCAGTATTTTTGGCATTCTTGTAGCAAAATATACCCTTTTCTGAACTCTACAGGAATCTAAATGAAACTTGTAATTCCTGCCACGTGTTATGAACTACTTCAATTATCCCTATTAACAGCTCTGGATAGAGGTGCTTCTGGAGCTTTAATGTGAAGGAGAGTGATCTCAGCCTTCTAAATCAGACAGTACCTGTTCAGTCCATAAATGTTGCACAGGAAGTTTTCAGGCATTTACATAAAATCCCAGAGAAACTCAAAAGGTTGGGAGATCTGCTTTCTCATGAACCAAGGGTCTCAAAAGTCTTTTCCAATCGCAACAGTTCTATGATTCAGATGTTTTTTGAAGCCCGTTTAAATTTTACGTGCAAAAAGAAACATCTCATGAAAATAAGAAAATTCAACTTCTACTTCTCCAAGTGTCCCTTCGCTTTAAGGTCAGCAGATGATTCTCCCTGACTACAACAGTCTCAGGACATTTGCAGCTGAGTTTCAGTCTCCCCTGAGCTTCAGCAAGTCCCACCACTCACATCCACTCTGCAACAGCACCGGTGTGATGGAGAGCATGGAGAAGGGCTGACATTCCTACCAAAAGAAACTATTTATATTGGGAAACTGGCTACCAAGTGAGAGTGTTTTCTTACAGCTGGTGAAGAGATGCAAGAGGAGGTGACCTTTAGAGCATTATGAAAAGCTACTGCACTAAATTGTGTTAAAGTGCCTCTGAAAGTGGGTCTGTTAGCCAAATTTGCTCATAGTTCTGACACATATTTCCAGTGTGGAATTTCCCTCAGCAACCAGGACCAAGGGACCCATTGCTGAACTAACTAAGAATTCCATGGATTTTGTTTTGCCTTGCAGAACTTAATGCAAACTTTTCCTTTATTTTTGACACTTACCCTGCTCAAAGGATGCTATTTGCAATACCAGCTTGGAGGAGAAATAAAACATTGGCCCCATTTCCTTTATACATAAATTTATTCCCTGACTTCCTTCAACATCCAGACAAATAAACGCCCTGAATTTTTATAAGAAGAGAAGAAACAATTTCGTCATGGCAATAAAGCAGTTGGAACTGCTATACCCTGTGGCAGGGGAGACACCCTCTTACCAAATATCACCCAACCCATCTTAGATAAAAATTCCTGGAGAAATAAGGATAGAACATCAACCAGGACGAGCTTAAAGTCCTGCAGCAACAGCCTCTTCTCTCACAGCAAGGACGCAACTGGAAATGCTTCCAAAGCCAGCAACATGAAATATCCAAGCCTGTCTTCTCCCCAAACCAAGACCTGCAGCAGGCTGCAGAGCTTTAGGGGAGCAAAGGGGATGGAAATCCACGTACCTTTTCCGAGTGTCTTGGCCTCGATGATCTCGCTGATGCGTCCCGGCCCCACCCCGTTCTGGGCAGTCAGAGTGAACTTGTACCAGGTGCCACATTTCAGTGTTTCCAGCCTGTAGGATCTCTCACTGGGGCTAATGGGAAAACTGCCCCACTGCTCACTGTTGTCTTCAGAGTACTGCAAAATATAACCTGGAGGAAAAGCACAGATGGCAGCGATGAGCCGGACACACACCACGGATGCCTCAGGTAATCCCACAAGTCATTTTAAAGACCTAATAAAACTGGGAAAATCCCATTTGCAGGAAGACATACAGCTCCCCCCTGACTGAAAGATCCCAGGCAATGCATTTTTCCCCATCCTTACAACAGCTTAAATACCATTTTTATGATGGCTTCAAAGGGAATAGAAAGGGAGAGATATTTCTAAGCGCCCTTCCATCAGCAACAACCAGATGATGAACCTGGACCCTCAGAAATGAGTGGTTGGAGATTACATGTCTGGAAAATCAGATAGAGCAACTGTCATAACAGCTGAAAGAAAGTGATTAAATGTGTGAATAAACCACCACAAAGAGAAACTCTGCAATTTACTGAAAGCTGTGATCACAGTGATAGTGCACATTAAGTTTTGACAGCAATACAGATTGCTTTGTTTTTCTGGGTTTTTTTTAGCCATTCATAATTATATACTAATCCTATCAACATATGAGAATTTAGTAAGAAGTAGCAATTAACCTGAATTATATTACCTCGGATAGAACTGCCACCGTTGTCTCCAGGTATCCAGGAAAGAGTGATAGAGGAAGATGTAGTTTTGGATACAGTGAGTCTTGGCTGGTCTGGTGGAACTAGATGGGAAAACAGTTAAAAATAGAAAATGCAATCAAACGATTAGATGTGATCCTAATCACTTCCCACAATCATTTATCAAATAACTGTTCTGAGTTGCAAAAAGTGCAAATGATTTCTGTCAAAGTGTCTGTTTAGCTGACACCCTTGGTTAAAACAAGAGCAGACAAGCTCTCATTTTTTACATTTAATTTTCTATACAATTTTGTCTTTCAATTCTTAACCTTTGTTCTTCTCTGATTTTTTTTTGCATCTGTCCTGTCAGACCTAAATGGCATATGAGCTACCCAGCCATTCATTTTCATTATTTTTCATATCTGTTTTAGGGGGAAGCTGAAATTTTAGTGGCAGGAAACAGATGTGCAGTTGCAAATGATGCCCCACTCGTGCCTGTGTTTGCAGGCTGTTACAGCAAAAATTTTAAAAAAAAGGAGGATGTATAATGAGTTTCTGCCACTCTATTAGGCAGCATAGTTAGATCTGTGATTGGAGGCAGATCCATAACCTCTTCCACATCACTGAGGTTATTGGTATAAAGATGACACAATTTTATCACCAAAGGCTGGAAACACTTCAGTTCTATAAACATGATATCTGTGTTTAATCTGCGGGACATAAGAACCAGGTTCCCAGGACCAGCTCCTGACTGAACACAGGAATAAGACAGAGGTCTCATCTCCCATCTTCCCAGTGCCCACTTTCCTTCAGAGGAAACCCATTTCCATGTAGGTAGGATGAGAGATTGAGTAACCTGGTCTAGGGGAAGGTGTCCCTGCACATGGCAGGGGGGTTGGAACTGGATGATCTTTAAGGTAACTTCCAACCCAAACCATTCCGTGATTCTATGAAAATCCAGCACGGAAGGGCGGAGAAAGAGCCACGCCACATCCCAGTGAGTTGCCCAGGATAAGAAAAACTGGGACTGGTAAATGGACAGGCAATTGAGACTGGAAATGGGACTATAAACTGGGACAGTTTAGGCTCCGGCTAAGTAATCCCAAGCTGCACCAGTGTAGAGTGGCTGGGTTTCCAGAGCTCAGGGACAGAGAGACTGGCAAAGCAACCAGCTTTCTTTTCACCTTGACAACTCTGTCACGTGCCAATATGGTCATACACTAGTTGTGGTCTGGGGAGGTCAGCTTAGACTTGTGCCTGAACCCTTTAGCTGGCCCTGCTGTAGAGATGAGGTAACCAGAACCATGGCACAAAAGCACTGAGGCCGTGGAGGATGATCTTTGAAAAGAACGGCAGGTGAAACTTTAAAGAGCTGGTCGAAAATTTATTGGAGCCTCGGAGGGTAAACATTTGCTAACACATCACCCACGTGTTTTCTGAACGCGTGTGACTGGAGACCTCCGAGCTCCTCAGAAACACAGGCAAAATGGAGCTTTGCTGCCTGGAGAACAAGAAGTGAGGCGTGGGCAGTGTCCATCATGGGGAAGGATGAAGAACTGGGATGGAAAGCCAGGGAAGGAAGAGAACACAGATTCCTCAGGTCTCTGCCACTGCAGAAGAAGTGCCATGGGAAGAGCGTGGTGGTGTCGGTGAGCACTGTTGGCAGCAGCTGCCACTGCCCTGACACAGTTACTGCTTGACAGAGACCAGCAAGGCAGGACAGGAGTCCAAAATGTCCATCAGTCTGTTGCCAGAGTACATTTCCTGAACCGCCCATGTTTAAGGTGTAGCTCCACCTGCAGAATGAAACTCCAGGAAAGACTCCCATGGGCAGCTCATGCTGAAGTCAGCAGATTACAAAATAATTTGGATGCCGACATAAATCAGAGGCTGCTGGTTTGCAGCTGTGGACTAGTTGAAAGAGAAGTTCATTTTGCTGCCCTCACAAGGCCCAACAGTGCTGAAGAAAACCAAAGAGACAGTTTATACTCTAAAGGAAAATTCTCTGTGTGAGATAGATTTGTTCTGTTATTCTGACTGACTTGGCTGATTCCATGGAGAGGGACTGCACACACTGCTCTGGGAAAGATTTATTGTAAAACCCTCCATCACAGCTTCACCCTATCTACAAAAAATGGTGGTCCCACATATTAAATGCCAGTCTTTCTCTGTCCCTCAGGGAAATAATATTGATTTGCTTTTAGTTACTGCTGTTCAATAACAGCAAAGATATGCAATTACAGAAGTACTTAGTGAAATATAAACATAAGGTTTCCATTTGACGGTGTTTTCTCTGCCTCCTTCCTGTTGTGGTCATGCTTCAAACATTGCAGAAGAGCATCTTTAGTTTCTGTTGGATTGTAGGTAAGCTGATATTTGTTTCAAGGCTTAGCAGAATGCTTTATGCAGGAAGAGCGGGGTTGCAGTTGAGGTAATCTCTTTCTGTGCTCTCATATGTTTGCAGTAGAAGCTTAGATTCCACATCCAGAAAGCGCTGAAGCACAGCCCATATTCCCAACTCAGGTGTTTCCTTCCATCTGGCACAACAATTTGCAGTCAGATGAAGCACTTTAAGTATCTTTTTTTGAGTAAGTGAGCAAGGAAATCACCCGCATAGTGAATTCTTGGTAGATGAATACATAGGCTCTGCTTCGCATTACTGTCAGCATGTATTCCCATATTGTCATTGCTTTTATATGGATCAACACCATCATGGATACACTTCAGGCATTTCAGCATGCATATAAAAAGTAGCTGGTGATATGCATTAGCTGAAGGTGTACTGATGTTTCATTTTAAATGCTTCCTCACATCCACCATCAATAAAATTCTGCTCCTCCCTAATGAAGTTTCTGTCCAAGGTCTCAGTACAGGGGCAAACTTCTGTTGAGAGCTTTTCAGAAGCTGAAGTAAAGGCCTTCAGGTCTTTCTCAATTTTGTAATATTTAAATGATACACGTAATTTTTGTAAGGAGAAGGTATAATCTGTTACTTTCTGGGTGAACACAAAAGATAACTGAATGGCAACACTCAGTTGTTAATCTTAAAAAAAACTCACATAGAGATTAACTTCAAGTGTGTGAATTTTTCCACCAAAAGCACCTTTTGCTAGATCATAAAATGTTTATGGCTGAGTCAGAGTGACCTGCACAATATTTTATTTATTAATGTAGAAGAATCAGATAGGCATTAACACACATTAATATCAGTATTTTACACGCGCTTTGCACTACCAACACGTAGCAGTTAACAGTTGTGGTAACAATTACGAAGTGGATCAAAGAGTCTTACCTTGTACCTGCAAATTCAGAATGATTTCATCTGATCCCCAGTTGTTACTGGCCACACAGCTGTAGTATCCAGAGTCTTCTGCTTTCACAGTCCGGATGACAAAGCTCCCGTTGCTGAAGATGCTCCTTCGCCCATCAATCATCACTAGACTGGGTGTCCCGTTACTACCTCACAGGAAACAAGGTGCATACATTAAAGAAGTTACAATCAAAATTACTCAGAATTGGATGTTTTTTTGAAGCAACTAAGAATGAGAAGAAAGAAAAAGGAGAGGTGCGTGTTCTCTTTAATGAGATAGCAAAGGAGTATTTTCTGTTGGGAAACACCCGCCATTTGCTTTAAAAATTCACATTATCTGGCCCAAATTTGAGTGAAAATGGAAATTCACTCCTTCCTTAACTACCTGCTCTTTCATAGAAGTGCCAAAATAAGAGTAAATCAGTTCCTGGCTGCAAAGTTCACCATTTATGAAATAATAGCTATTTGTACCAATGGCCAAGCAGGTTTCACAGCATGGCAGTATCCCTGCTTACACCATGCTTGGATTGAAAATTATTGCCCAGGTGCGCTTCTTAGTGACTGTCAAACTGTGAAACTAAAGTTGAAAAGAGAATAATGGAAAATGAAATATGTGCAAGACACACTGACACACCTCAGCATGGATCAGTGTATCGGGCATTTTGCTTTCTCAGAATAAAACCATCCTGCCTGCCCGAAGGGAAAACAAAAAACACTCCGAGGTTTCACGTTTTGAATGTTTTCCTTCACACCTTCTTCATTATTTTTCTCCTTCTGATACCTTGTGATCACCACAGCCAGTCATTTCAAGGGATTTCCAAACTCCTCATCTATTGTGACCACGTGCAAGCGGCCCACAAATGGTCCTTCTCCTTCCCGACAGTCATCCAAGGATCACCCACACCACAACCCTCAGGATTTTAAGGAAATGGGCTTTATCAGGGCTATACATTTAGTTGCTGGTTACCTATCCTTCATCCATTTGACTGTTGGAGCTGGGTCTCCCACGGCTTTGCAAGGGAGAACAATGTCCTTCATCCAGGGAGTCGTCACTGTGCCGCTGAAGGTCAAAATCCTGGCAGGAGCTGGGGGAGAGAGCAAGAAAGACTGGAGTGAGGTGTCCCTTGGAAGGGAAACACAAACACCCAGAATTAAAGATGGAAAACCAAATCAATCTGTTTCAAATGCTGCTTTTAGAAAACTAATTGATTTTAACTCATAATATTGTCTTATTTATTTAAGCACAAGTATTGGTTTCAGTATCTGGAGAGAAAGTAACTAAAAGAGAGATAAGGGACAGAATGGAAGAGTCTTTGCAGAGAAAAAGAGCAAATGCAGTTATTTATCATCTCTACTGACTTTTATATATTTCATAGCAGAAATTACAGATGAAAATTATGTCCACTGAATGCTTCTCTCCAAACTTGCAGCAAGAAGTGTCCACAATAGACAGGTTAAATTATTGATACATCGCTGCGACAACAGTTTTGTTATTAAGCAAAATAAACCTTCATGTATGCACAAGTTAATACACTGCAGAGTCTACCTGAAGTCCACAAATGTGAACAAACTCCTCAGTCTGTTTAATTTGTGTCAGCTCCCAGATTACCAAATATCAGGAAAAGTATCAATCCTGTAGTTTCAGTTTATAATACAGAGAAACACTGAGGTTGTGTTAGAGCTTCATTTATTACTTAAGAATGACCCTTGATAGAAATAGACTTTCTGTTGGCCTCTAAACATACATTTTAAAGGCACAATCTGCCCACAGATTGACAAAATACTGTATTTTTAGGCTTGATCTGCTTCAGCCATGCACCCTGATCAGAATTTATACTTAATAATCTGTTTTGCACCAATTAGAAAAACATGAAGATGGGACCCAGCTTCAAATATAACTGGGATGTTTAATATTGAAGAAAAAAAAATCATGCATAAAAGAACAGGCCTTGAAAAATTAAGCAAAAGTACTTGAGTAGGCTGCAATGGGACTTGAGATATTCATAAAAAGAAAAGATTTCATAGGTTATATGATCAGTTTGGGCTGTATTGCCTGCGTTCTCTTCTTGCACTGTTCTTTCAACATGAATTCTTCCTTAAATCAAAGGCTGGACATCAGACATTGAAAGTGCAACAGTGATGCTGTAGCTCCTGGTTTTTAACATCCTGTGTCCCCCATTTTACTGTGAGGGGTGGAAATAACATAAAGCTCAAAGAAGATTAAGTGGTAAGATGACAGACCATAACCCAGAACTGCTGATTCCAAAAGCACAGTGCACTATTCCTGTGAAAGTATCCACAGGTTTCTATGGATTATCCTATTCCTTCCATGCACTGAGTGCTTTTATAAGAGATCATGACAATTTTCAAGTCCAATTTTCTTTACAGCTTAACTTCTAATAATGTCCCAAGACTGCTAAAAGGTACACAAAGAAAAGTAGAAAGGGAATAAATGTCAAGTGAGATCCACCTAAAAGCAACAGGTTTGAAATTCCAACAGGTAAAAATGCCTGGAATCTCACAGACCTTTCCCTTTTGAGCAAAGGGAGTTTTAGGAAGCAGGTGAGCAATTCAGCTGCAGAGTTTAAGGGTTTACCTCTGTTGTGGAAGCCACTCACATGCCTACAGACTTCCCTCCAGCCTTAAATTTGGTGGCAGGGCACTGGATTGGGGCTGTGCCTGTTCTTATTTTTTGCAAATTACCTAATCATTAATTGAAGAGAAAGAGGTGCCTTCACAGAACAGTGCCCTCCCTTACACTAACGAGGTTTTCTGCATGTTTGTTGGCTTAAATCACAAATCCTACAACCTACATTTACTGCCATAGAAATAGGCAGGAATTCTCTGCAAGGGGCTGCAACGCAGGTTTTTGGTTTTTTATTTTTCTCCAGAGGACACAACTGCACTTTAAAGGCGAACAGTATAGGGAGACTGAATGAGCGCTGTGACAGTTCACTGCAGCTCTTGTTGAAGCTTAACCCAAATGAAAGATCCATCAGTGAATACTCTGGGACAAGAGTTTCTTTCATTTACTTTCTCACAGAAGAGTGTGGGGAGGCCCTGGCACAGGTTGCCCAGAGAAGCTGTGGCTGCTCCATCCCTGGAGATGTCCAAGGCCAGGTTGGACGGGGCTTGGAGCAACCTGGGCTAGTGGAAGGTTCTCCTCTCAGGGGGACTGGAATGAGATGATCTTAAGGTCCCTTCCAATCCAAACCATTCCATGGTTCTATGGTTCTAATATCCTGTGTATTCGAGTCTGAAGAACCATTAAAGAAACAAACCACTGAGGTGTGTTGCTATCATGTGAGCCCTACGTGTTGTTTAAAAGCATTAAACAAACAAATCAACATAGACTAAGGAGGAAATCTGTTCAAAACTAATGCTCAGGTAGTCTAGAACAACAGGGAAAACTCAACATTGAAGTCAGAGAGTTCTCCCTAGAGGATCAGATTGCCATGGGTCTAGATCTGTTATCATCATATTGCCAGCAAATGTCATTCTCCATCAGTCATGGCCAGTAAATAAGAGGAACAAGGTGCATGGAAGGTTTTATGTCATTTGAATATATTTGATAGGCTCAACCCATGTCTTTTCAAGTCAACAATGAAGTGTAATTTGAGGGGCAGGGGCAGAGCTTTACTTCCAGACTGAACTTTCATTGCCGTGATTATTTTCTGTTTGTTGGGTTTTTTCTTTATTATTTCTGTCAGTTAATTACAGAGAATAACAATCTGTTCTGAGAAACGAAGGCACTAAAGAAAGAAAGAAATGTTAACTTGAATTAAGCTTTCATTTAAATTGGACTATCCATTTCACATCAAACCCCTATCTAGACATTCTCATTGTTCTCAAAGGAGTTCTTAAAGGGGTTATAATTAAGTTGACATAATTCAATTCAAAGTTAACTCTCATTAGCTGTCAGGATGGTATCATTACTTGGACAGTTACTGTGCAGTAAGAGGAGCAAAAAAAGAAGCAAACAACTTCAAAACAACGGCCCACAGGATGTTTCAGCATTGGGAACTTGTAGCAAAATCAGGCTATAACTGCTTCTAACGCTGTGGTGTGCTGTTTGCTTCTGACAAACTGGGGGGTGAGAAAGGTCTTGGAGAGTATTAGCTCTGCCCATCCTTCTTCACTGTGCATCCACTGCCCTTGTCACTGATCAGCACCTCCTCCCAGCTCTCTAAAAAGCCCTGTGATGCATTCATAAAGGAAATCTTGCACATGATACAATAATTTTTAACCCAGCTACATCCAAAGTTCATAAAATTGCTATCTACCAGTATTCCTAGTGCCCATCAAAACCTCCACAAATGGATTATTCACCACTTTTTCAGTCCTAAGTGCATGTAAGAGGCTTTTCCTGAGCATCATCTAATGCAGACTTTATACTGGAGTACCACTGCAAGCTCTGAGGTTGACTGGATACATTCTACTGTCCTTTGAAATAAAGTCTTGTTCAGACTGACCTGCCTATATTGAAGTAATTAATTATTTTTCTTTAAAGTCATGTTGTCTTTTCATAGAAGTTATTTTTAAGTTCACTTATTTGTCATCATGGATTATGTTACATAAGCTTCAGAGGAGCAGAATTAATTCTGGTAAGCTGGATCAGTTTAAGTACATGTGGGTCAAGTTGCAACTTCTCAATTTTTTGGCAAACAGAGAGAAGTTGCATCCTGCAGTTCCTCATGAGTAGGGGTTAAGAATCTTGGCACCTGCACAGTCTGCATTGATCTGTGTTCATCTTAGAACACTTCCCTCTTTTTTTTAAATGCACAGGGAATGGAAAGAGAGAAATTCTAGTGCATTTTGTGCAGGGGTCCTTGTGCACTGCTGGGTTTGTCCGCAGCCTCAGTCTATTAATAGTGCACCATTTTTATGGTTAATTGGTTTTAGTTTTATTTTGTCACCTATTTTTATGCTTATTTTTATCTCCTTTTTTAAAATTTCATCACCACACATCCATTCCACACAGGTGACACCTGAACTAAAAAGAAGAGCACACTGAGACCTTTGCCCTGTTTCCCCGAGATGTTTATTCAAAATGGTCCTTCACTGATGTCCTTTATTACTCCTCATTCCTCTTCTAAGATCTCAACTTTGGTCATACTGATGTTCACAGTGCAGTCTGAAGTTATCCTACAAATAAGTCAATAATGGAAAAGCTCCAGATTTTTCAGATCCTTCGGACTTTTCATGGCCTTTGAGACATTCTTCAGGTCATTCCACTAACACTGTGTAGCTACTGAGAGAAAGACTTGTCTGAAAGGTTGTACAAAAAGTGCCAGAAAGAAGGTGACTCTCCTTAACTGACAGAAAAAAACCCTGCAAAAATCCCAGAGCCTTCTCCTCTCCAGGCTGAACAATCCCAGCTCTCCCAGCCTTTCCTCCCAGCAGAGCTGCTCCATCCCTCGGATTCTCTTGGTGCCTCCTCTGGGCTCTCTCCAGCAGCTCCATGTCCTCCCTGTGCTGTTCCCAGGGCTGGAGGCAGCTCTGCAGGGGGGTCTCATTCGAGGGGGCAGGGGGACAGAATCTCCCCTCACTTGCTGCCCACACTTCTTTGGATGCAGCCCAGGATAAAGTTCACCACCAAACTGCTGATCTCCCACCCAGACTGTAGGAATGCAAGATTGCCCGTGGTGAGGTTCTTTGCTCTTCCACGCAGAAAGTGCCTTCATGTTGGTGGCACAAGGCTGAAGTTCTGCAAAGCCTTTTTTAGAAAGTGTCTCTCCTCATAAGGCACTAGCCCCTTTCTTTAATGTTTCTACGCCATTAAGCACACAAGTGAAGAATTAGCAGGCCTGTAAAACTGTAAAGTCAATTAAATGCATGCAATTTTTCAACTTTTGAGGTCTGTGCATTACTCTGCTCATAAAGGCACAGGCTGTGACGGTACCGAGTGGGGAAAAAACATCAGTCTGAAGACCTCATCTAGAGATTAAATACAATGGGATTCTCCTCACTTTCCTGTCTATTTTCAAAGCTAAGGTACTATGGTATTGCAGGCATCACACCTCACAGAACAGGTAAGGCAGAACTCATAGGCCCCAGCACTATCTTTTCATAGAACAAGTAGTACAGCTGGAAATAAATATGCAAGATTTGAGGCACATTATCCCTTCATCACATTTGAAATAGAAGCAGCAAGCTTCAAAGCTAATGCAAGTAGAGAACAATTGCTCGGAGTTCAGATATGTTAATCAAACCATTTTATACAGAAGATGGTACTTGTGGAGTACACAAGAGATATAACTAAGGAGAGGAATGATAAAGAAGTTGCCTTGTACAGCAAGAAAAAGAAACATATTCAGAGGGGGAGAGAGATCATGTGCAAACCCTCTGTCCCCCACAAAAGAAGATAAAAATTGCTCCCAAAAAGCAATGCATTTCCTTCTAAGGAAGGTAGGACGAGTTACACCCCCCAGAGGAGCACCATCATCCTCTCCGTGCTGACTGCAGCGAAAGCTTGAGCAATTAGCCGGGAGATGTCACTTCTGGAGAGAGAGCTGAAGTCGCTGCTGACAAATCCCGCCCTCGGTGAGCAGTGAGGCACAGAGAGGCCACGTGCCAATTATCACAGTAATTAGCACTGCAAAGCCCTGCCTCGCCCCGAGCAGGGCTTTCACCGTTACCTTTAGCCAGCGGCTCCACCGTGATGATCTCGCTGCTGTTGCCTCTTCCCGCAGCGGTCACGGCCACCACCCAGACGCTGTACTGCCGATTCCGGCTCAGGTTGGGGATTCTGTAGGAAAATGAGTCGGGAGAGGCTTCAAACTCGCTGATTACCTGTGGTGGGAGAGACAAATGTTTCCAGACTAAAATAAACAGCGTTTGGACAATGCCTGCTAAGCTGAGTGCTACAAAGGCTGTTACTCCAGGGTTCTCCTGAATATCAGTGGCTCCAAACAGATGGCAGACGGCAATAAAACAGAGCAGGCACGACAACTTGTTGCAAACCATTTCTATTCATTGAATTTGGGCCTATGTCTTGTTTACAGATAGCTTTTATTCGGATTAGAACTTTTATGTGCCTGTTTATTTTTACAGGGTTGGATAAACAACTGAAGGGAACACATTTGGCTAAATTTTACCATCAGTAGTTCTGACAAACTGATTTGCGTCTACACAAAACTTTCCCAACAGGATTCAGCCCTGCATCTGCTCTGAAATCTGGAGTTTACTAGTCTACCAGAAGCTTTGGTGTTCCTTATTCTTGGCTTTGGTGGCTTAGTCCTTCAGTAGAGGAACGAACCAAGAAATAAAAACCGGGTTCTATAACAGACTGTTCAAACTTGCCCCCCCCCCAAGTCTAGTTTTGTACAGCCACAAAATTACTTCCATTCAAAGGCTCCCAGCTGAAGGTCATCTCAGCCAGTTAGCTGCATTAGCAGGGGAGGACAAGTGCTGGAAGAAATGCCAGTTCGGTCTGTTGTCACACTGTCACTCAAGTGCCTGGGCCGCGGGGCTGTGCAAAGCCGAGCAGCTGCTCTGCAGTACCTGCTCATCTGTGAGAGGCTCTGCAGCCTCCTTGGAGCAACCTGTGCAAGGAAAAGCCTGGAGAAACATGGAGATTCCTCCAGGGAACGTGGCTTTGTGCACCTCAGCGCATCCCTCCACAGGAAGCTTGGTGGAGGAGAAGGGAAACCTCAACACTGCTCAATACAGCCACTTTTATTTCTGATACGGGCTTTGTGATGGTGGTACGTAAAAATAGAGGGGAAATGAAGCATTAGGATGAATAATACTCACTTCCCTGTGCAATGCTGAGCATGGTAACAGCTAACTGTCACCAGGCTAAAAATAATTAGAACGTTAATGACGTAGAAAAGAAGATTTTACGAGGAATCAGCATTAAAAATAATGCATCACTGTAATCTAAACTTGGTTCAGACTGACAGAAAGTGTGCAAGGAATCTCTTTGATATACAAATAATCTGCTTGTGGTAAAGGCCAATTCCATCTGATTAGCATTTCAAAAGGCACATTGACCTGAAAATACTGGAATACGTAGTCCTTCAAAGTGAATTCCAAATAAACAGGGGATGTTTCTGAGGTAACATTAAACACCTCTCCAGTGTGAATTGGTAGAGTTTCAGCTACTGAACGGGTCACTGCACTTCTCTGTTCTCGAGCTGGCATCTCCTACAGCCCGGGGAAGAGGGGAGTTCATCTCATCTCACTTTGGAAATCTAGACTGAAGACATCTGTACCTGAGCCAGACTCCCTTCAGAGACCATGCAGAGGCTTCTACAAGAACACATTATGCTTATTCCACGGTTACTAACTTTTCTGGGAAGACTGGTTTTCTCCTACTAAGTTACCCAGGCTCAGCACAAGCCCAAATGGGGACCTTGCCTTATTTTCTAGCCCGTCTCATTGCTTCTTTCCTTGTCAAAATGCCAACTCAGCTTGTCCCATTTAACAAGCATTTGCCTGGGTTCCCACTTCTGATATGAAGAGGTCAGTGCAGCCAGACACTCCTATTATTATGTGAAATACTGCAGCAGGTTTTGAGAACCATCTGTCTTGACATTTATACAGGAATATTGGACAAATGCCCGTAGCTTGACAGGCTGGATCTTTTGTGAGGTCATACATAAAAATTAACGTATTGATCATGGCACAGGAGGCTGGATTTTAATATTTATGAGGCAGCATTTTGTATTGTTAATTTGAAAGTCAAGCAGTCCAGGCTGTCTCTGGCACTTGGGCTCCACTCATAAATGCGGTTATGGAGCACAGGTTACTTCTAAACCACCTATGGACGCAGCATTTAGGAACGGCTAAACATCACAGAATTCCTCATTGCTCACTTTCGTTCCAGCAAACATCAGACCCGTTAAATTTACTCTGTTTTCCCCATGATTCCTATGGTTTATGGCTGGGACATATGGCTGTCTTTGGAAGCCACTGCTGATACAGCTGATCTCCTGCTTGAAATGCCTCCCTGCCCTGCTCCCCTCTGCCGGGGCAAAACTGTCTCAAAACAGAGGAGCTCTCTCTCCTTGGAAGCCCAAAGATGGAAGAATCACAGATTTAGCTTTTAAATGCCTTGTCTTCAATTCCTTCCTTTCACCCACAGAGAACCGGCATCAGTCACCCATTTGCATCTAGAGCTATTCCAAAGGCAAAATCAATTATTCTCAGAATTAATTTATTAATTGAATCTGGTAAATGTAGCTTCACTAAATAAATGATTCTCATTTTCTGAAAACAAACTGCTATAGCAGAAGAGTTTAGTTTCTAACTGGTTAACATACATCTTCTGTTTCCTCAGCTCACATTCCCTTTTAAACACTTGGGGATGCTCCAGTGACAAAGAATCGATTTTCCTTTAAACTTTTGCCTGTCATTTCAATTAGACTAACATGCCAGAGACTTTGATTACACAAGGAGGAAAAAAAAAAGGCAGCTTTGTCAGCAAAGGGAAGATTAAACAATTGAAATAAGAAATAGTTTAAAGAAATGTCACCTTGTCACACATTGGTCTGTGCATGTGCCAGTATAAAACATGTGCTGCAGTTCTGCCTCAGGAGCAGTAACATGCTTGCTCAAGGGATTTTTTTCTTCTAACCACTATTTTTCTTTAGCTTATAGATGATGGGTTAATTTTTCTTCTGTCTTTAGCTCACTGTCCAGAAAGGACAGACAGAGATCAGTCTCTAAGAAGCCAGCAAGGGCTGTGAAGAATGAAATGAAATGAAATCCAAGTCCTTTATCAGGATGCAGTCAATCTACTTCCCAAACGAGACAACAAGATATGCTGAGGAACAGCCACTGCAGGGAACATCAATTTCCTCTGATGCAACTTCAGCTCTGTTGGTGTGCATTCCTTCCACACTTTGAAACAGGATGCCATCTTCTGGCATTTCTGGCTCCTTTAAAGCACAATTAATTAGGTAATGTGCGTAGACTCTGATGCCTCTGGCTTTTATTCTTGATTGTTTCTTTTATTTGTTGCTTTGTTCGTTGTGGTGGCTTTTTTTTAACCCAGCCTGGCAAAAAGGTTGCTTTAGAAAAAATTAAAAAATCATTTCTAACAGTTTTCCAAGTAATCAGAGAGTTTTCCAGACAGAGTTAAGACAATATGTACCATCTACTGTGGACTGGAAGGTTATTTAGTGAAAAGAAGCCTGCATCTCGCTTACAACTGGTTCTACACAGTTTGTGCTATCTGATGGGTACGCTGCAGAACTTGATCTCCTCATCTTCCAGGAAACTTGGAGGTGAACTGAGAAAGTCATAAGGAGACTTTAAGGACATGAGTGAAAAGCAAGAAACATCCCAGGTTTGTGGTGTGTGTTGTGAAGTAAGAGCATAAGTGTATTTGCTGCCTCATTTGAAAACTAAAAATATACAACCTAGAGTAGCAAGTGTGTTTTCACCGTGTATTTAGGTAGAAAATATGGCCATAGCATCATCTAAAAGACCCTGAGAGTTCGCCGGAGTCTATATTTCTTCTTAAATCAGGTTCAACTCTATCTGCTCAATTTTAAAAACATGTTTTTCCAACCCAATTTTGAAGACTTACAATAAAAGGAGATTTTGCAGCTCCCTAGGCCACACAACCTGTCCCATTGCCTAATCTTATGGTCAGAAATCTTTTCTTGTAATCTAGCTCGAGTTTCCTGCTGCACTTTAAGCCCATAGCTTCTTTTTCCAGGCTCTTAGGAACATGGGGAATAGATTATTACCTTGATCTTTGCACCAGCCTTTAATCTACATGAAGTTTTATCATTCCTTTCCCCACCAGTACCCTTATCTTTTCACAACTAAATAACCCTGGTGCTTTCAGCATTGTCCAGAAATCACATTTTCTTCAGCAGTTCCTCTCAGAATATCTGCTGTTATCCTTCAGACTGTCAAACGGTGGTCCATAGCTTTCTCAAACAGTTTCCAAACCTGTATTCAACAATTCCAGGGTTTCTCATTTGGCTTTTCACAACAGGATCATAAAGGCAGCTGATGTTCATCTTGGGATGCACAATAACCTCAAAACCCTCTTCTGAAGAGCCAAGCCGATTGCTCTCTACCCAGTACTTCTGTAGTCGGTTATTCATACTTCCCATTTTCTTGCTAAATTTTATCTAACTTTTTGCAGATCAATTTCCCAGTTCATCAAGATCTGTCTGAATTCTAGTTGTGTCTCCTGTGTACATGCAATCCCTCCCAGCCTTATATCTCCTGCAAATTTAATAGGCAGCCTCTCTATTTCATTATCCAGGTCACTAATGGAACCACCGCACAAAAGCGGACTCAGGAGAGATACTCATGCCTCTCTCTCCTGCCCACAACAGCAAACCACTGGTTTTGCAGGCTCACACAGAGCGGCAATCAGTTTTATATCTGGCCTGAGTTGAATCAGTGAAATGCTGTTTGCATAGCTGGGTTTCTCTCAATAAACATCAATCCTCTGGGCTTATCTCCGCTGCTAAATGGGAGAGAGCCAGGCAGTGTGCTGAGCACTCCATCCCAATGATCCACGCTGCTTTTAAACTTGGTCTCTAGCTCGGTTTTGTACTGCTTTAAATAGCTCTTTTGAAAACAAATCTGCTTTAGCAGTGTGCACTGGACACCATCACATCCTCCTGGGGCCTGGTGCTGCTCCTTGGCCCCTGTTTAATCAGTAGTGCAGATGAGGCCTATAATAAGCACTGAGTAATTAAAGTAAGTTTTTAGTTCTGCGTGGTCAAAACACAAAGATCTCCATCTTTTTGAACACTGTCACAGAGCTGTCTACCCGGCTCTACCTCAGGCCTTTGTTGTTCCTGGAAACCCCAGAATCCCAGAATCATCACGGCTGGAAGAGACCCTCAAGATCATCTACCCCAACTGTCACCCCAGCACCACCATAATCACCCCTAAAACATAACCCCAAATGACACATCCAGACACCTCTGGAACACTCCCAGAGACAGTGACTCCGCCACCTCCCTGGGACACTTATTCCAAGGTCTGACCACTCCTGCAGTGAATTTTTTTTTCCTAATCTCTGATCTGAACCTGCCCTGGTGCAACTTAAGGCCAGTTCCTCTCCTCCTTTCCTTAGGACATGGGAGTTGAAGAGAGCAATGAGGTCCCCCTGAGCCTCCTCTTCTCCAGATAAATCCCCCCAGCTCCCTCAGCTGCTCCTCACAGGACATGTTCTCCCCCCCCTTCCCCAGCTCCGTTCCCTTCTCTGNCTTCCCCAGCTCTGTTGCCCTTTTCTGGATACACTCCACCACTTCAATGTCCTTTTGGAAGTGAGGGGCCCAGATTTGAACACAGTACTTGAAGTATGGAGCACTGTAATGTTTTATTTTAAAAATGATGTTTTAGAGTCTCCTGGACTCACAAGTTGTCCAGTAACGTGGGATATAACCAGTTGTTTCTGCCTGGAAGCAAACTGGAGTAATACAAAATCAATACATTTCTCTATTTATAGAGAATGAACTTCAACTTCTGCATCCCTGAACAGAGTAGACAGACCACTGATTTGCCCTCTCAGTGAACTCCTTGAAGATGTGAAACTCTGCCTGGGGTGGTGAGTTGTACTTTTCTTGAGGACTGCTGGCTTTTGCCTTGCTTCCTTTCACACATGAACAGGCTGTCAGAGCTGCAAATAACCACCAATCCTGGACCACAGTCTCCAGTAAGACTCCTGGCTGCCACTTTGGTCACACAAAGGTTTCTGTTCAGGCTCATGTTTTGAGATATGACATCTTCTTCCCTGTGAGGGAGGAGAGGCCCTGGCCCAGGTTGCCCAGAGAAGCTGTGGCTGCCCCTGGATCCCTGGAAGTGTCCAAGGCCAGGTTGGATGGGGCTTGGAGCAACCTGGGCTAGTGGAAGGTGTCCCTGCCCATGGCAGGGAGTTGGAATTGGATGATCTTTAAGGTCTCTTCCAGCCTAAACCATTCTTTGATTCTAGGATCTGCTTTTCACTCGGCATTATTGAAGGCAACTGCTGGAAACAGAAGCTGTGCACAAAGCAGAATGCAGCTGCCATATAACATTTTATCTTTTTTTTTAATTTCCTTAAATATGGAACTGAAATGTTAGAAAGTATAAGATGGAAATTTTGGAAATGATAGAAGTAACTCCCCACCTTCCCATTGGCAGGGAAACCTTGCAAACCCATTTCCAGGAATTACACCTGGAAGACAACCCACTGCCTGGAGTTCCAGGTAGCCCACGTGGCCAAGGAGTCTGCTGTGTGGAAGCCACCAAGATACACCCCCTGCCTGCCCCTTTGGAGAAACTCAGGGTCCATCAGCCTCCTGAAGCTGGTGAAGGGTCTAGAAAATGTCTTACGAGGAGCAGCTGAGGGAGCTGGGGGGGTTTATCTGGAGAAGAGGAGGCTCAGGGGAGACCTCATTGCTCTCTGCAACTCCCTGACAGGATGGGGCAGGGAGGGGAGGTGGGTCTCTTCTGACACGTCTCAAGTGAAAGGACGAGAGGAAATGGCCTGAAGTTTTGCCAGGGAGGTTCAGATGGGAGATTAGAATATTTTTTTTTCACTGCAAGAGTGGTCAGGCCTTGGCAGGGGCTGCCCAGGGAGGTTTGGAGTCCCCAGCCCTGGAGGTGTCCAAGGAAGGACTGGCTGTGGCACTCAGTGCTCCGGGCTGGGGAACAAGGTGGGCACAGGGCGGACTTGATGGTCTTGGAAGTCTTTTCCAGACTAAATGATCCTGTGATTCTGTGACTGTCTCAGGGACATACCCTGTGACCAGGGAAGCAGAATGTGGTGCCTGGGGAAGGTCAGAAGACCACCTTCTGCACTCACAGGGGTTCTGCTGCCTCCTTTGTTGGCCCCAAGAAATCACCAGGTTTGCTCAGAGCATTTCAGCCCCCTCACAAACTGTGTGACACCACCTGGTCTGCAGTGCTCTGTCCCTCCAGGATGCAGAAGGGAATGGGATGAATTGAGACCCACTGGAATCCACTGGAACAGCCACCAAGGACTCCCTGCCAGACTGTATTGGTACACCTGCATGTGAGACTTGGGAGTGAGACAAGGAGGGAGATTTATGAAAAAATCAATATCAAATTTGTTTTAGTAAGGCTTTACAAGGAGACCTTTTAAAAATTGTATAGAAACAGCACATCATCAGAGTCAATTTATACTCTGTCACATCTCTCCAGAGGTCTGCTCCCTGACAAAAACAAGATAGGCAAAAAATGTAAAGTTGACAAAGCAATTAAAATAATGAATGTGCTATGTTTGGGAGCTGGCACCAAAGCTGAGAAATAACCATGAAAAAAGCTAAAAATAGTACACGTGGTATATTAAAAAAGACACATTTTAAGTACCATCCAAAATAAGGTTTTAAAATAACCCCCAAAGTATACACTATTTCTATGCTAAATAAAGAACAAGAATTAATAAACATAAATATCTTCATGCTGTAAAAAGTGCTATATAGACACAGTGATATATACTACTTGTAATACACAAATCAATGAACATATATTTTAAATTCAACCTTACAGATTCTGCTGACTCTAAATAAGTTTCTGTTCAACAGTAACTTTATCTACTTAGCCAACTTCTGCCAGCTCCCTCTCCCCTTTCTCAGCGACTTTCAGCATCCTTTCAATCACTGAAGCTTCCACAGTATGCAGACAACAAATCATTTGTGCCTTATAATTGCTTTAACTCTATTTTCCGTGCCTTTTATTCAAGTCTTTAATCTGGAGAGGAACTGAGGATCAGAAAATGTGATGCAAACCCAAAGTTTGAATTTGGACAGATCCTATGCAAAATCAAGACAAAACCTGTGTCTGCCTGAAAGAACTGTGTGGGAAATGCCTGGATGCTGGGAATTTATGGCAGCTGATTCTTTAAAGATTTAGTTAAACATAATTGTATATTCTTCCGTATGTCGTTTAAGTTGCATGTCGCCTGGTTTGAGACGACCACATGTACTTTCTCTGAGTAAACAAAGAAGAGG
Organism: Cephalopterus ornatus; assembly: GCA_013396775.1. Taxonomy (NCBI): domain Eukaryota; kingdom Metazoa; phylum Chordata; class Aves; order Passeriformes; family Cotingidae; genus Cephalopterus; species Cephalopterus ornatus. The sequence goes on from VZRE01002148.1 coordinate 92,708, forward strand.
GAAGCTTTTGGAAGGAGATTCATCCAGCTTCTCCAGACCGCTAGCTTCTTTCCTTTAATGAAAGGAAAGCCTTGATGACCCCAGGATAAGCATGGGCGTGTCTCTATTTGAGGTGTCTGAAGTCAGATGAATAAATCCCACCTTGAGCCTAAAAATTACAGAGAGGGAGCAGAGATGACTCTTTTCTTCCACAGGGCAAGGCCCTGAGTCTCCTTTGTATGCCTTTGACAAGGTATCAGTAACAAATTGCAAAGAACAGCCTCCATGTGTTTTCTGGAACATTCTGCCATTAGGGAATGTATTCATTAGTAAGTCCTACAGGACTAGATATTTGGCCTGTTTTCCACGGGGACCTTTCGAAAACTCTGTGACCAGAATTGGGAAGCTTCAGTCTGTGCATTTGTGGGAGGGACAAAGGAAACCTGGAGAAACAATGTGATTGATGCCACTTCTACTGGGCAGAGACAAACCCACTGTAATACACCCTCACTACTAATTCCTATAGTTTTTCCCTCAGTATGATGCTCTACAGATTGACAGTAAAAGGTGCATTGAGATGTGATAAACAGATTAATATTTTAGTCACTGATGCTGGTTGGTTATCCTGTCAAAGGACTGAGCAGACACCATATCCATGGGAATGTTTTTTTTTGTGCAGACATCATATGCCTGGTTTTTAGTCTGACAGCCAGTTAAATCATGCCATTTTCTTTTCCTCTTAGTGGGTTTAAACCAAAGCAAGAAAATGAAACAAATATAGAAGTCTAACAGGCGTAAGAGTATGTTTCGCACATAAATGTAAGTAAAATGAGCAAACCAAAAAGATCAGTATCTGCCTGCCCCAAACAGTCCCAGATGTTGGTCAGCTTCCAGTGTCAATTATGTTTCCAAGTAAATTAACTTGAGCTTTGGCCAAATCTAAGATTATTTCCTTCTTCTCCATCATTACTTCACACCTCTTTATCTACTGCATATTCCAACCCAACTGTTTCACAGAAATATTTCCAAGCTAACATGAATCCTTGCTGGGCTTTCAGCTTTTGGCTCTTTCTAAATCCTTTGGAGAAGTCCAGAAAATAAAGTTTTCAAAGATTCTTTCCAACATGGGTACCAGGAGCTGACTGAAGGGTTTGCACTATGAGATAACTCTTATTTATCACCCCTATTTCAGCATTTAGGGTGTGCTCTGTGTCCTGGTTCATCAATCCAGCTAATCCAGCTGATGCTTTTATCATGACAGCATCATCTGGAATCTTTGCAGGAACTTTCTCACTCCATTTATCTGGTTCAACAGCATCTTGCCCTGGAATTTTTTCTTCTTCCAGACCTGGTCATTTGGGGCTTCAGTCCAGGTGGGTTTAAGGGACAAATCATATCTCTTAGCAGAATCCCACAACTAGCAACAGTTTGATCGGCTAACACTTCAAAACTACTGTCAGATTAAGGAGCAGAGAATAAACTGGTTCTTCTGATCAGAGATATCAGGGTTTTAAATAACTACCTCTATGTTTTGCAAGCTTCTTGTCATATTTGCCAGTCTTTGGTTACTTGTGCTGGAAAGTCAGTTGAAGAGCTTAGAAAATATAGACCAGCTACATCATTTGGGTGTCAATGAGCAGTATGACATCATTTAATCAGAAATACACACGTTAAAATCCATTTTAACTTTTGATTAGCAAAGCTTGGTCATTGTGGTTGTTGTTGCTCTTGGAGTTTTGTTGGGGGCGATCTGCTGGTTGGTCATTCACTGATAGGAGCAAAAACATTAAACAGGTTTATCCTGCCGTTTCTAACAAAGCAGGTCATTAATTTGTGCATCAGTCTAATGCTTTCTCAAAAACATGTCTGGGAATTAATGGAAAGGAGCCGTGTAAGTACAACTGCACGATAAAAAGATAATAAATGGAGACCATTCTCCTTCTTGTTGGTTTTCCTTTTCAGGACACTGTCAGTTGTTTCTTGTCTTTCTTCCGCTCATGTGGAACTCACTTATGATGTGAAATAAGATGACCTCACTGCCAGTCTCTGATTTCCTGATAGTGAAAGCTAAAAGCAGATCTTGTTTGGGCAACTGGGCATAGAAAGAGTTCAGATGTGAAAGACAAACAGTCCTGCCAGTGGCCTAAAATGTCACACGAGTTTCGCTGGAGCCTCTTTCCCTCTCTGACTGAGGAGACATCTTGGTGCCAATCTAATACATTTCTTCTCAGAGAGTTGCACATTAGTTCTGGTTTGCACATTTGTCTGGTTTCAGTTGTTGTAAACATATTTTGGGCCAACTTTTCCATTTTTAAACTTCCATAAGATATTAGAATTGATGTTGGAAGGTTCCTCTGGAGGTCACCTAGTCCAACCTCCTTCTCAGAGCAAGTTTAATTGCATCAAGTTGCTCAGGGACATGTCTGGTAAAGCCTTGAAGAATTCCATGCATGGAAATCCCACAGTCCCCCTGGGCTCCAGTTCCAATATTTGACCATGATCTCATGATTTTTTTTTTTCCCCAGATGATCAGAGTTTCCCATGTCAAAACTTTTCCCACTCTGCAGCTTCAAGAAGAGCTTGGTTGCATCTTCTCTGTACCATCTGATGAAGCAGTTGTAGATGGCAATAAAGTCTCTCCTGAGCCTTCTTTTCTTAGGGCTGACAGCCTGTCCTTGTACGTAAGCACTTTCTCAGTCCTTCCTGCAGCAGGAAATTTTGCTTCCTAACCTTCATTCTCCTGCCTCCTTGCTTCCTTAGGAGTTGCTTTTTCCCTGTTCCGAGATCAAAGTTTCCCAGGCTGGCCAACCATGGCACACTGTGTGTCACAGTGACCTTTTACAGACTCTTTCTGCCACCTAAATTTTATTTAGTCTAATCCCACTGATTACTCCTTAAGCAGTAGACTGACTTGAATGCAGCAAGAGCTTGGCAGTGCTTGGTTTTTTTTTTACCAGAAAACACTTCAATCTCATTTTTTACTGCTCTTTCAAGAGCCCTGCCGATACACGTCTACAACCCAAGGCAGCAGGTGCTGGAGCAGCTCCTCACACAACCAGGTAGGAATTGAACCACCCTGACTTCTGTGCTGGGATTCAAACTGTCTTCCACGTCTGTGGCACCTCAGGGAAAATCCCAGTGTCAGGATGGGACAGCAGCCAACAGCTCAGCCTGGTGCTGCCCCGAGGCCTGGGCACAGTGAGTGCCATGAGCATCCTGCTGGGAATGAGCACACCTACATGGAATCTGGCCAACGTGGGACCAGCAGGCAGTCTTGAGGAGCTAAATCCTATAAGGAGTTGGACATGGATGTGGGAGGAAATGGGGAGAAGAACTGCAGGAGTGTGGGCTATGAGTTAGCATAAAGGATAATTATTTTACCTTAAACTCTGTGTTTGTTTGTTTGTTTGAGTTTTTGTTTGTTTCTTATATTTGAAGAATGAAGGACCCATAAAGTATTTCTGTATTTTTCCTACATTTTAAGGAAAAAAAAGAGAAATTTTTTCCTAATTACGTCCATAGAGCACTATAGGCACAACAATTAAACAGTGTGACATTGGATCTTTGCTTGCCCTTTGTCTTGGCTGGAAAGCAGACTGCAGTGGAGAATCTCTCTTATTTTTTCCACACATTAATCATATTTGTGGTTTGAAACATCCCAGACAAATACTGTCCTTAGGACTCAAAATATTTAAAGAGGAAATTATATTTAAAGAGGAAGTGCCCCTGTTCTACACAGGGGCAGCTGAAGTTTTAACAGCTCCTGCCCTTGCAAAGCAGACTGAATAGTGCAAGAGGCAGCAAGTCTTCATTTTATAATATGTCAGGGTTGTGCTTGTAATTAAAAATATTCACAGTACGACCAACAGAGTTAATTAGTTTTCCTGCTAGTGACTTAAACACCAAAAAAACAGTGTTCTTGTGTAAAGGACTGTCTTCTTAACCTGTCTAAAATGTACTGCATTGACTTGTTCCCAGCAAAGACTTACTGCTTGTAAAATACAGTCTGCAGAGAATGCAGCCTTCCCCTTTTCTCTTTCTCCTCACTGGTGTTTGAAAACCGAGTTTGCCTTTCTGCTTAAATAGCAGACTTTTAGCAAAGTTGTTTTGCAGCCAGAGCTGTGACTGATGGAAAAAGTCTGTTGATGAAGTTTTTATAGCTCTATACCTGCAGCTACAGCACCTGCTACTGATGGTGGCAGAAGAGATGTTAAAGACAGAGGTCTTTTATTTATTCTCCTCCTCACCCTAATTTAAGACCTCTTCCTCTGGCAACTGCTTGTCTCTGCCAGCAATGAATCAAACAAGAAGTTCCCTGGGATGTAGAAAGTGTATCTGCACAGCAGTGTTTGCACTCGAGCGTCTCTGCAGCAGGTTTGTTACACTGCAGAGCAGCTCTGAGTAAAACAGCTCTTTACTTCCCAGTCCTTTCAAGAATGAAAGATAACAGAGCGTTTTGTTAGAAATAAAGCTGGAGGGTGTGCGTGTCCTGTATTAAATACGTCCTGAGTTCTTGCATTAATTTAAAGATATCCAACGTGGCTTCTGGGAACTGACCCCTCAGTGTGATCCCTGCCTCACTCAGCACACAGGACTGATACAGAAGATCATCTTTGTAAGCCACAGTTCGTGCCACACCTCCAAATGCCTTGGCCTTGGGCTAAGGTACAAGGTATAAGGTATACAGTGATACCCCTGCATCACGCCACAGCAAATACCACAAAAATATGGCAGTAAAATTCAGTACAGGCCAAGACCGGCTAAAAATAAAAAAAAGTAACTACTCTTGTCCATCACTGAGGTGCTCCAAAAGGTAACTATGCCATAAGCAGCTTTGTACGTGAGAGAACTGCATATCGGAGAAAAGTATTTTTAGCTGAGGATATTTATTTTGCTGGTGATGTAAACGCAGAAAAAATGTTGGTAGCAAAGCCCCAGGAAGAAACACTGCAGCTCTGTGCATGGGAAGTAACTCGAGAGGGCCAGCAGCACCACCTGGTGTTCTCTCCAACCCCCCGGAGGAGAGCTTGGTCCCCACTCACACCAGTCCTCTAAACTCGGACCTGTTTAACCCACTGAGTGCCACAGAAATGTAGGAACCCTGATGGGAAAATCTCCAGCTAATTTACATCCAAAAGGTATGCTAAAGGTGGCTGGGTTTGTATGGCTACAATCATGGAAGTAACACAGTTAGGAGACAGTAGTCCCAACACGTAAATCATGGAATCAGAGGATGGTTTGGATTGGAAGGGACCTTAAAGATCATCCAGTTCCACCCCTGCCATGGGCAGGGACACCTTCCACTAGACCTGAGCGACCACAGGTTGCTCCGAGCCCCATCCAACGTGGCCCTGAGCACTTGCAGGGATGGGGAGTCCACAGCTTCTCTGGGCAAATGAAGCAAAGGCTCCGACTCTTAGCTTGGGATTTGGATAATGAATCCTGCATGGGTTTAAGCACAGCCATCAATGGGCATGTGTGTTTTAGCCTCTCTTGCCTCGAGTACCTGCAGAGTTAGTTCAGTTGCTGGAAGAGTGGGTTGCGTGAGGCTGTGCCTGCCCACAGGGTCCTGTTCAGACACACCCTCAGGTCTTCCTCTCTCTCAGGCAGCTCTGAAAACAAGCCTGAGGCACTTCTGGAAATCTCTGGAACAATATTTTCCTTGTCTATTAAACTAAGATTGCATTGTGCATCTTGCAGTGTTACCTTTGATGGGACACCCTGCTTAAAAACTGTATCCAAACCTTGGTAAACCTAAATCCAAACCTCAGATATAAAATAAATAAGTACTTTTTTTCAATGTACATGAAAATAAATATGTATAGCTATTTACAAAGAGCAATTGGCCCTTGTGTTTAAAGAGAAGTGGATTTCTTTGTGACTCAAAGAAGGAAAAAGATAACCTGGTATTCAATTCAAATTTCCTCTTGTCACTTCCTTAGCAGGTAGAGCTAGAGTGGGCCAATACTCCTGCCATAAATAAGCTTATTCACAAGCAAATATGTTTGTTTATAAGTCATTATGTTCCTTCACACATGAATACTCAAGCCAAAAAGGCAGGAACTTAGATAAAAACACGTCAAGGATGGGTATATAAATACTTGCCTCCAGCTGCAACGGGGCTCGTGCAGCTGGCCCTCCAAAACACAACTTGGGTGAACAAACGGCAGGGGATGAAGGGGCAGGGAGAACATCAAGCACGGAGTATGTTCAAACACCACGTTCCAGAGCCACCAGTCAGTGCTGTGGGACTTACTGTGGGGTAGGGATGTGAGCAGAACACGGTGTATTTCCGAATGATGCCGTTCAGCTTGAGGGGAGGGAGCCAGGACACGAAGACGGTGGAGGCCGAAGCCGCAGCTGCTTTAACACCAGCGGGAGGACCTGGAACTGGAGAAACAAGGTGTGTTAGAGAGGCCCAGGGCAGGCATTTGGTCAGCCCAGGGTGACAGAGGAGGAAAGAGGAAAAGGGGAACGTGCTGCTTTGGTAACTGGGACCCCATGGACTGAGATGGACACTCTGAGTGAGGGAGGAGCCTCCACCCTGCTCCGACAGGGGAGAAGGTTTGGAGGGCTGTGCTCCCAGTCTGAAGAGAGAGAGGCTCTGCTTCAGAGGGCCTCAAAGAAGAAGTTGCCACTGAAGGTTAAACTTTCGAGAAGTTTCTCTCTCAACCTGCACAGAATCATAGAATGAACCCTAGAATGGTTTGGGTTGGAAGGGGCGTTGAAGATCATTCAGTCCCACACCCCCTGCCCTGGGCAAAGACACCTTCCACCAGCCCAGGTTGCTCCAAGCCCCGTCCAACCTGGCCTTGGACACTTCCAGGGATGAGGCAGCCACAGCTTCTCTGGGCAACCTGTGCCAGGCCCTCACAGGGAAGAATTTCTTCTGTAAATCTAACCTCAATTTCCCCTCTTTCGGTTTGAACCCCAATGCGTGTTGGCTGTGGTCAGTGACATCGCCAAACAACATACCGTTATAAATTGTCAACTCTGAACACGTAACTCATGCCAAATCATTATTCACTGTATAAATAATACACATGCGAACAGTTTAATGGCCAGGCACAGTAGAGCTGTGACTTTAATGAAGTGCAGTGTAAATGAGCAGTTAGCACTCCCTGACATGACCCAGGTCTAGCAAGTGCTGTGATGTGTGAGGAGACATCAGGCCACACAGTGTCCTTGTCCCTTGTCCTGCCCTCAAAGGCTGAGACCTCTATCTGGCACTTCAGTCTGTGAACACATATCTATTTCTCTAATTACAGCAGCTATCTATATAAGCCACCAAAAACTGTCACAGAGAAAGGGGGGGGGGGGGGCAAAATCCTGTCTAAAATCATGTGGGAAAAGCTTCAGCTAGGAAACGCTAAAATCTTGCTACATAATCTCAACTCTATCCCTTTGCACGCTCTTATTTTGAGAAAGGCTTTAATTTCATGAGCATATGTTGTTTTTCAAACACACATTACAGTGTAGAATGTTCTCCAACTTTGGAAACACTGTTACACTAATTTGCAAAAATCCTAGAATTTTTCCTGCTTGCTAGAATATCACATTATACATCAGCTTGTACTTAAACAAAATAAAAAGGGCTGCATTTAACATCAGAATAAATGGTTTTGAAGTTTCCTGAAAAACACACCTTTCATCAAAATATTTGAAAACATTCAAAAAACTAATAAATAAATGATTTGAAATATATTTTAACACTGCACGTGGTCGATATTCATGTCAAACGATCAAAATAGGTATTTTCTGTTGGAAATTACTCCATCTGGTATGGAAGACAGACTGAAACTTTTTAATGGACTCTATTCTATACAGAACTTTGATTTCACGAGGAATCGAATATTTTTGTCTAATTTCAAGCAAAACAACCAAAATCTTCAAATTTCCATTCAATTAAAATTGCATGGCTTGATCAGCTTTCTTTAGTTTAACAGAAAACAGTTACTGTGCAGCACAGATGCAAAACCTCTTGTCCATAAAGCCAATCTCCATAGGTGGATTCAAATTCTTTGCTGTACCTCATTTAAGTGTGTAGATATTATGGTGCTGCAAAACTTTGCCTATGGAGAGAAGCCAGACACACTTGGGTCTAAATTTTCCCAGCTTTGTGGCAAGCTGTAAAAACAATATAAGGAGGACTTCAATTTTTTATCTGCCCAGGTGCTACTGGAAGATGAAAAAAAAAAGGCAGCACTCAGTGCAACATCTCTGAATATGGATTTTCTATTTATAGTGTGCTGAGAAGGCTAATTAGGCATCAAGTGAGAACGTCATGATGATAATTGCATGCAAACCCAGCCCCTTGCTGCAAAGGGGCTAATTCAGTTAGCAGTTCTATCCATTGCAGGGTAAATATTGATGCTTGACAGCATTCAACTTGTTATTTATACCCAGCTCGTTAGAAATGCTATTTGCTCCCGCTGCTGAAGAGTGAAAGCTGGCTCTCCAGGGTAATTACCTAAGCCACAGGAGGATTCCTTTATGGTTGGCAAGGTTTTCTGGAAATCACTGCAAATGGATGTATGAGGTTAAGGTAATTTATTGTTAAATTAGGGTGTGATCTGTAGGGACAGGTTGTGACGGTAATTGGTCATGGCTGTCAAGCGCTGAGGGATTAACTCAGAATTCATCAAGCATTCTCCAGTCAATGGACATATGTGGAAAACATTACTTGTCACTGCTGTGCTGCTGTCTGGTAGGAGACCAGCAGAAAGAGGGGCTAGAAGGAAACTCTGGAAACTCAAATTTCCGACCCAGGGACCCCTCCTCAGTGTGTGGGGGTTGGAATCAGGCAGCAGTTTTTGCAGAGGTGCCAAAATTATCGTGAGTGTTCATTTATCAGTCCTCTCTCTGATACGTTGTCCTTGTTTGCTGGGTTGTGCGCGTGGAAACCACTGTGTGTCATTCCACGGCATGTGTGGAAGTGTTCAGGTTTCCTGAGATTTCTGGTGCCTTCCAGACCACCCCTGTCCTCTGTCCAGAGGGCAAAGTCACTGGTCAAACTCATCCCCTGTGCCTAAACAAGACTATTATGAGATAGCTCAACATTAACTGAAAATTTTTTACTAAAACTGGGCTCCTCGAGTATCTGAGGAAGTTCTGGTCAGGGAATGCTGTGCCTGCCTCATCTTGGAGAGGGAAAAAACCTGAGTCTTGCTCTACTAACTTAAGGTATTTTCCCTCATTGCCATTGCATCCTGCAGCCTGTCTGGCTTCAGTCATTATGAGGCAGCAGTATCAGGAGATTGAATTCTCCATGGACCTTCTTTTAGCACACTGATTCCCACAGATCCCAGCTAAATGTGCACAATGCCATGGTTTTGTTTTTTTTTCCTATGGTCACCGGGGGTGAATTAGTGCTAGGAAGCCAGAGGACAACCCAGGCTGAGCACAGAGAAGCAGAGCGCTGCTTCTAGACAACTTTTCAGCCTTCCAGGGAGCGTATTTGGCAAATTTAAGATCAAAGATGGCCTCATTCTGCAGCTAGCAAGCCTTTGAAAGCCTCGGAAATAGCGTGCTGCTTTCATGTGGAGGAGAACACTTTGTATTCCTGACAGTGCAAGTGAAATGCTAACGCAGAGAAGGCAATTATACTGATACAGAGAGTCTGGGAAACAGCATTTAGATGTGCCAGATAATGGGGAGGAGCTCCAGGAACTTTCTCATTCCCCTTTTCCTAAGCAGAGAGATTAACACCATTTTTCTTCGCAGCGCTGAGCAGCAGGGAGGCGAATGCACAGAGCGGGGTGCATTTAACAGTGATATCACCTGTATATCAGAAGACTCAACCCTGTTCTCTAACAGCTTTTTCATTGTGCACAACGCAGGACTATCCTACTGCCAGTTACACTTAGAAAAAAATCAAAATAAAATAAGCTCCTGACTGCTGCCTGTTTGTTTAAATACATATCCCACCTACAGCGAAGACCTAAGCCAGCCTAAGCACGTGTGCTGCCCACCCCTCATTCAGGCTGAAGTGGCCTCATATTTAGCACACCATTTCTAGCAAGTCCCGCCAGTTTCACAAGGATAACATTTCTTATTCGACACCTTTTTTTTTTTCCCTAGTCAAAAAGATAAAATTGGAGATCTTTCATGCTAGAAAAAAATGCATTAGGGGGTCATTAAGGGCGGTTTTCCATCACAGAGCCCAGCCATCCTCATCGGCCCAAGCAGAGCTCTGCTCCAAAGAGTTCTGAACATGCACTTGATTGGATTTATGTTTATCCACTTTAAAATAAACATGAAGGTTTTTTAGATGGTATCTGTACATCCATCTCCCTCCTGCCAATCACCAGGAAGTTTTGGTGTCCAGAGAGAGAAAGCAGAGGAGGAAAATCTCTCTGGATTCAGGCAGTCTCACAGTGAGGCTGACAGAGGGGTTTGATGCTATTCCTCCTTCTTCCCTGCAGCTGGTCCCTGCTGCTCCCTCCCTGCAGCTTTCCCCTTGCTCTGAATTCCAGACAGCTGGAAGAACAGCACTGCTGCACCCAGCGAAATCTTCTGTGAATGCAAACAGCTTTCTGTGCGTAGGAATGCATCTTCTCAAAGAGAAAACTCCCAACTGCAGGAAGCTTTCCCTGGACGGGCTCTTGGGGGCTGTGTCCTGCCCTGGCCAGTTCTGCTCAAGGTCAGGGGGGATGCTACCAGCCAAGGTCATGTTTTGGGCTTCTTTGGGGAGCAGATTCATTGTTTCCACTTATATTTTGCCCATATTGCGTCTGCAGCACGGAGACAGAGAGGGAATTTGTCACACACGCTCCCTCTTGCTACAAAATGGAGCATCTTCTGAAGCCGCATTTTGAACACAGCGAGTGAAAGAATTTGAAGAGCTACTTTAATCTTTAACAATTCAGTAAATCAAGTCTTCAGGTGAGGGGGATGAGCAGCTTATTAGAAGCTGTTAAGTGGAAAGGGTAAGGGGCAAAACCACCATGAATTCTTAAAAATTGGACATTTGTGGTTGGTTTATTTTTCTACCAGGAGGAACTCCAAAAGGAGCAGTTTCTTTTTCTGAAGGCTGAGGGGAGGAAAAAAAAGCCAGACAAAACTCAGAAATATGATCACACTGAAAGAAAAGCTCATTTTTTTGAAAGCTCATTTCCTATTATTTGCTCGAGTTGTTCCCATTTCCTAAGCTGTTCAGCAGCAGTGTCTGACCTCTGGTGTCTCAAATCAGTATCAAACATTACAAGAAATCGAATTTCATCCAGGCTGACTGCTTCACTCCCTGGGTTACCCTTTTTTTGCCCCACTGGAGATTTCAAGCCTGCTAAAGAAATTTTTGGGCTGATGCCTTTAGCTGAAGACCAACGGAGAAGTCCCAGGAGGCCACGGTCTGCCTTTCCACAGCAGCAGTGGAACATTGATATTACAAAGAGAAGTTTCCCCTAGTGTAAAAGAAATTAAAAAAGAGCAAGGAATTAATGATGTGATATGACCCCATAGTAATAATGATGTGGAGGGCTTGGCAGCCACTTGAAAATATCTCAAATTTACAGATTTTATTAGAGGACGGTGGAATATCTGGTGTCATAATTTTAGCCACAGAAGGTCAGGGAGCAGAGATATCAGGTTTCCAGTTCTAAGCTCTGTTAAGATTCCAATTTATTTATTTCTTGTGCCAAGAGAGTGTTTAAATTCACTTCAGGGCAGGATCTTTTAGGTTCACCGAAATCAGTCCTGCTGAATAATCCTCTACAGGAGACTTTTCCTTAGAAAATTACAGAAGAAATGTCCATTCTTTTGATTAATAAAGTACATGTTTCGTGCATATAGCTTGGCAATGTGAATGCTCATTTTTTCCTCTTTAATTTCTTTAATTTTCCTCTTTAACTTCTTTAATTTTCCTCTCTAGCACAGCCTTAAGTATGTTTAGACTCAGAATTTTGGGGTTGGCTTATGTTTAACTTCAGGCCTTTATATATTTCACTCCTAAACTTTACTTGAGAAGCTGAAGCAGAACATGAAGTCATTGTATTTTCTGGAGCACCTTTCCATTTAGTTTTCTGGACAAAAGATTTAATAAATGGAACCACTGTGAGGCATCAGAAAATATCTGAAAATGTTAGTCATGCTGCCTCAGGGTGAATTATTGCTGAGCTGCCAGGAGGATTAAAGATGAGAGATGAGCCCTTGCACAGCTGCCAAACACGGGGCTGAGGAGATGTGATTCCCTCATCTGATCTCAGAAAGGAAGGGAGAAAAAGGACCACAAAGAATTAGGGAGAAGCAAGCTAGGAAAAGGTGGGTTAAGGGAAAAAAAAAAAAAAAGAAAAAAAAGAAGGAAAAAAAAAGAAAAAGAAAAAAAAGAGTACTTGAGGCTTCTGATGTTTGAGGGCTGTTGCAAAGTGGAGACAGGTCACAGGAGATGGACATCTGTGTCAGGAGAGAGAGCAATGGGCACAGTAACCCTTCAGACAGGAAACACTGTTAGAAAGCAGCAAGTGATCCATCACTTTCCCAGGACAGCAGGGCAGAGGGAAGCACTCAACCCACTTTTCAGCAGAAAAAATTGCATCATGGTGGCTCCCTAACTGATACAGGGCACCTGGGGGGGTTGTGGAGTCCTCATCACTGCAGATTTTGGAGGAAATCAATAAATATCAGCAATGGATGAGATGTATCTGATTCTCTTTAGGGCAGGGGAGAGGTGTCAGCAGCCTTTCAGGGTCAGTGCTTTTTGTTTTCCCCAGTGTTTTTGTTGTCCCCAGGGAGAGATGAACACATTGATGGCACCACTTCTGCCTTCAGATCGATTCCAGAAGCTGAAGGAACCTCACAGAGAGAAGGTGGTCCCTGCTCCAAGGCATATTTTGGGAGCTTGCAGCTCTCACCAAGCTTTTCACTCAGCAGACTTCAGTTGCATCCCCTGGATACAACTAAGCTGGGGCCAGGTGACCTTACAACATATGTAAATTTTAGAATGAGCCCCTTAATATTTTATTGTAAAAAATTAATAGCATTCATCGAGTAATTTTTTTTTTTTTAATTGGCAAAAACCCCACCAAACTTTCATCAAGCCAGTTAATCCACTGAACTTAATCTCTTGGCACTTTTGTAAATCTCATTACAAATAAAAAAAGATGTTGAATGTATTTATATATTCACGAGTGACCAGTAAGCTGAAAAAGTAAGAAAGAAAAATCCATTGACTAATTTCCTTGAAATCATATTGCATAACTCATGGGAGAATTTACCAATCAAACCTCATCCATGTAACTTCATTTGCTAGGGCTGTGTGCACTTTCATTTCTGCCAAAAAAATCCTTCATCCAGATTTTCAAAAGTGTTTAGGGATCTAAAGAGATATTTGGACATCTCAGAGGGTTTTCAAGGCATTAAACAGGTTAGGGACAAAACTCCTACTGAATTTGGAATTCTGGTCATTCAGAAATAGATCAGTGTGTGGCATCCTACCGAGGGGACCCGAAGTGATTTTTTTATAGTTAAAGTTACAAGAAAGTGATTATGAAATCTCCTGTGTATCTGTCTGTGTATGATTATAAGTTTCTTAAACTTTCAGCATTAGGACTTAAATTTTCCATGCTTTGGTCCGCAAAGGTGAGACATTTTTGTTCTTCATTTTTCTTTTGAGGGAGGAGGTATTTGGAGGATTTTATATATATGTATGTACTGAAAATAATACTCTTAGAAGGATATAAGACAGTCTCAGAATAGTCTCTCCTCCTTTGCCCATTTTCATAGAATCACAGAATGGTTTGGGTTGGAAGGGACCTCAAAAATCACCTTGTTCCAACCCCCTGCCATGGGCAGGGACACCTTCCTCTAGCCCAGGTTGCTGCAATCTCATCCAGCCTGGCCTTGGACACTCCCAGGGATCCAGGGGCAGCCACAGCTCCTCTGGGCAACCTGGGCCAGGGCCTCCCCACCCTCACAGGGAAGAATTGATTCCTAATATCCCATCTAACCCTGTTCTCTGTCAGTTTGAAGCCATTCCCCCTTGTCCTGTCACTCCAGGCCCTCGGAAATAGTCCCTCTCCATCTTTCTTGTAGCTCCTTCAGGCCCTGGAAGGCCACAATGAGGTCACCCCAAAGCTTCTCTTCTCCAGGCTGAACAATCCCAGCTCTCCCAGCCTTTCCTCCCATCCAGCTGCTCCATCCCTCTGATCATCTTGGAGCCTCCTCTGGGCTCTCTCCAACAGGCTGATGTTCTTCTTTTGCTCGGGACCCCAGAGCTGGATTTTCAGTCACTTTGAAAGAATTAACTCAAACTCTCAAAATTCTCAAACAAGACCCGGGAGTATTTGAAAAAAAAAAATCATTTAAAATGAAATGCAAACTTGCCCAGGTAATCGGTGCTCACTACAAATCTGTCTCACCTCAAGTGGAGTCCGAAGCCGTGGGCACAAACACCTCACCACGTGCTCCTTTACTCCAGACCTCCAGACAGAAACCTCACTTTGCATGGTTGTTGTACAATGTTTGCCTGAGACATACCAACATTTCCTGGAAGTGGGGAATGGAAAGGGCTTTCCTCCTTACCATCCTCCTTAGTGCGGGTGAAAATCTGTTCGCTCCTCACTCCATCCCCGGCTCGTGTAAAAGCCAACACCTGGATGCTGTAGTTGGTGTATTTTTCCAGGCCGTCCAGCTCCAGTGATGGCTGTGTGGTGGTGACATTCTTTATCTCTCCCAGTTCTGTAATATAAAAAAGGGAATTGAGTTATTGCCAAGCTCAGTTTTCTCCCAGCTATTGACACTGTGGAAATCTTGGGGATTAAAGTGTGTCCCAGACAAGTAACGCTTCATTATTATAAGGCAGCACTGAATTATAATGAATTAACATAAATTCCTTTGTGTCCTGACTTCTTGTCTTTCAAAACAGACACAGTTTTCATTTTCAAACTCTATTTTTGCAATTTTTACAAAAAAAAAACCAGCACGGAGAATTGAAAAAATTTCTCCAAGTAATAAGATTTTTCATAAAGAATAGATAGCAAGAAGAGATTATTGCAAAACATTCCCTAAAGAAAAAATGAGAAAGTCAGTTATCTTTATAAAGGTTCTCTTGTTTTGAGAAAGACCATTTTTCATAAGGAAAATGAAGAGAAAGTTCTGTTTATTTTAAAATATGTAGCAAGTGCTGCTGCAAAGCACTTGATGGCAGTAATACAGGTTAACAAGAGATTTAAACACAGGAAAATCAGATTTACTTGCAGAAAGATGATGCTCTTCATATGAATCTTTTTTTTTTTTTTTCTTTTTTTTGAGGCAAGCTGAGAAGTACAACCCATATGGCAAAAAAAGCTTTAAACATATTTGGGGCAGAAAATAAAGCTGAGCAAATGAAGAAAATCCGGTTTTAAGCACTGCACGAACACCATCTTTTTTCATCATGTTGTAGGACATCACACAGCGGCTTAGGGGTGCACTGATAACATCCACATAGGATCTGACCCAAAGGCTCCAGGCATCACTGAAAACATTGAATTTTATGCCCCACATGTCTACATTCTTATGTATGCTTCTCATACGTTTGAAATCTTCATTTTTAAAGGAGTTGGTGGTTTATTCCCAAATATTTTTTGAGTCTGCCAGTACCAGCAGGGCCTCTGGGTTACATTTCCACTCCGAATTCCCTTTGCCACACCAACAGAGGCCAGGATTTGCATGTTGGAGTGAACTACGAGTCTGGTGGATGAAAGCAGAAGAAGGGAGGCAGCTGTGAAAAATCCACAGGGCAAATAGGAATAAAAGGCATGTGCTTCCAAACTTACTAACATTTAATTTACAAGAAAGGACCATACACAGCATTATCGTCATGCAATAAATTGCAGATTAGTGAGGCATCTCATTTCTCCTTTGATCATTTCACTCCTTCTCTGCTCCGGGGCCTATTTCCCCAGGAATTATGCTCAGAGTACAAAACAGGAGCACAACAGAAGAGGCTGGAGAGAAAATAACAAGCCTTTTCCAGAAAAATTTCCTCCTTTTGCCCTCAGCTATGGAGATGAAATGCGTCCCAATCAAAAAATAAGTGATAGCCTATCAAGTAGGCAAACAGATAACCAACCAAATTAAAGTGAAATACAGGTTTCGGTTAATATGTTCCAGGTTCAGGTCATCATTCTTTATGGAAAAAAACCACGTTGGGCTCTATAAATGAGACAAAATTTGCTCAGGTCCTGTTGGGTACCAAGGTAGGTCTATGGAGTGTTGCAAACCCTCAATGGAAGCATTCCCTGAGAAACAGCTTCTTCCTCCAGGCAGCTTTGCAAAACCTGTCCCTCTGTTAAAGCTCTACAAAAAAAGCAGCTTCCTCACAGGTAGACAAAGTTTTCTCTAAACCGAAGTGAAAAGGAAGTACAATGACTTCACACCAGAGAGCAAAAGATATAAAAGCCACATACAGGCTGTTACTTGGTATCAGATTGATTTCTCTCACCTCCATCCAAGAGATTGGCCCAGTAGATGACCCTGAATCCCTGCAGGATCCCATTCAGGGTTTCCTTTGCCAGCGTTGACCAAGAAATAGAGATGGTTTCGGGCGATGTGGCAGTGGCTTGCACGTTCCCTGGAGGGCAACTGGGCACTGGAATAAGAGATTCACCACTTAAACACAACGAATGCAAGTCCACGTTGACCCTTTGTTTTCACTGCTATCCCACCACACGTTGTTTAATGCAAATTAATGCATGTTAACAGTGCAAAACCTGTCTTCTTGCTACAATTCACATGTTCCTGCAAGGGCAACTGTTTTCCCTGGAATAACTTTTGATGTACTGTTTCCCCACTTGCTGACTAGTCCTTTAACAGGCTTTTTGTCTCTCCTCTTGGAAGATGTGTCCTAGTGCTGAAATGTGCAGAATATTCCGTAAGCAGTTCAAATATACTTTTTAAAGTGGGCAGCCAAATTTGCATCTTTCGGGACAATTCTAATGCCCGTTTAAAATTTGGTGGAGGCAGAAAGCGGGCACTTCCTTAAAAAAAACAATGGAAAAAACGTTCATAAAATATTTTCACTGACATTTAGAATCATCGGAAACAGTCAACCAAATCTAGGGCATTTTCTGTTGGTCTTTAAGTGTCAAAGCGACACAGCAGTTGGCATTGCTTTTGAAGACCATGGCATCTTTAATTCTAAGAGGGACCTGAAATTGAGTGAAAAACAACGACGACAAAAAATTGCCAGGAAAAGTAAGCACGCTGGATTCTGAAGGGAAAATATCCTATTTATTATAATATTAAATATATGCATGTGTGAGCACACTGCTTTCTGAGGTCTTGCAGTGATCTGTCTAGGCCTAGAAACATTTAGACTAAAACCCATCAGCCATCCACAAAGCTTATGTGTCAAAATCTGTAGGCCTTGAGGATTTTAGGTGTGTGCTGCTCCAGTTTTCCATGTAAAAAGTCAAGATTCCAAGCTGGCACTGACTTCAGTGCACTGCTGCCAATTCACAGGAGCTGAAAACCTGACCTACACTATCCTTTAGGATTATTATTTGCACTTACAATCCTCTAAAATATTGAACCCTTTATTTTCTGGATATGGGATCCTTCTCTTTTTCCACTAGGGGACTCCCTCTCATTGTTTGAGAAGTACTTTTTATGTGTTTGCTAAAAAAAAAAACAAACCTAAATTGTTCCTCAGATTAGACATTTTGTATGAAACAGTGATGATTTTTCTCTCATTGGTTGGGATATCCTTGAAAAAAAACCCCACACAGCTTTCTTTAGACTGACAGGAAAAAGGGATTGTGCCGTACAAAGAGCTTTAGTTACACAGCAGGTTCATTTGAGAAAGAGAAACCCAACAAAATTAACAGTATTGCTTCACCTCTCAGGATTTCACGACTTAGCAACTCTAAACTATGATAAGATCACTATAAAGACCACAAAATTTGCAAATATGTGAACACCAGAGAAATAGGCTTCGAAATGAAAGCTGTGCTCTTAGTCACTATCATTCACAGCAGGATTTATTGCACCAGTACAGTTATTTTTGTTTATCTGGATGATTCTGCATCTCTTTCAATGAAAATCAAACAAGTTCATTAGCTGGTGTTTTCCAATCCGGCTGTTTGCTGTATCTTACACCTCTAAAATCTGGTCTTCTATTATCCCCACTATATATTATAATAATCACTAATCTATATAATAATAATCAATAACCCCACAACAAATTTAACGAGGTAAGAAGATATAAATTAAAAATAATACGCCCCATGAGAGCTGTTTGCCAAAACTTACCATCCTCAAGAGTTGTGGTGATGATTTCCTGAGAAGAAGGTCCTATCCCCGCCCTGTTACAAGCCTGGACCACCATGCCATACTGGGTGAATTTTTTCAGGTTATTCAGTGTATAAACTTCGCTGTCCCCAGTGGTGTCAATGCTGATGATGTTGAACTGGAAGTTTCCCCCTGCGCTGTACTCCCGGTAACCGATCTGGTATCCACGGATAATTCCATTTTGCAAGTGTTTCTTTGGAGCCTAGACAGAAAATGAAACGTTCCACATCAAGTACGCTCGTCCAAAGTCAAGTTGTTCCCTTAAAGTTTCTGAAAAATACCCAAATTCCATTTGGCAAATGTTTCTTTGGAGCCTAAAGAGAAAAAACGAAAGGTTACACGCATCCAAAGTCAAGTTGTTCTCCCTAAACTTTTTGAAAAATGCCCAAATTTAGCATTTCTTTTCCTGCTGAATGCAAGTCTATTTCTAGGCAACAATTCAAAAATACTCCCTGCACACTAAGTAGTGACTTTTTACCATGATACATGAATTTCAGGTGTTGTTTGTTCAAATCTGTGCATTCCTGTGCTGAAAGAAAGACCTTTAAATGGTGCATGGAGAGAAAAATCTGATAAGGAGATGTTCTTGAGCGTGAATTTGGGATGTTTTGGGATGTTTTGTTCCCTTATCGGGTGAATCATTCAAAGTTGAGCTGATAAGGGTATATTTACATTACAGGCCTACCATTTACCACTTATTGTGTTTTTACCAGAAGCCCCCACCATTCACTGAATCTTTGGGAAGGCATTTTTTGATCTGTGGAAGGCAGTCAGAGGTTATTCAGCAAGATGCATTAGGAAACTTTTACACTGTGCTTTGAAATGTGCTGCTGTTCATTCAGTGTGTAGTGTAGAAAGATGATTAGATGATGAGTGCCGAGGGCAATAATGATTCGGAAAGCAGGGATTTGCATCCTGAATAGCTACAATATCTGGCATTCAGGAGCATGGACAGTACAAAATGTTTGGCCATAATTACGGGCCATGTTTCTCCATCACAGTGTACGATTCCCTGTACCTGGAAATCATTTGTGTACTCTGCAATATAAAATGGAATCTGGAGCGAAACACGGATTGTCAGCTCAGGGGAAAAGCCAGTTATTGACAGCAATACCTATTAAAATTCCATTTAAATACTATTGGACTAATTTCAGTATGTGATAATGTTCCTGCCTGATTTTCTACATGTACGGGGTATAATTAGTATAAGATTTTAAGGCACAGTTTATAATCCATGGGGAAAAAGCTCTTCCAAATCCTCCAAACCTCTTTCAAATTCCCACCAGATGCCCACGAGTTCATCCGTTCCACTGACCCATAAAAAAGGTCTCGGTGACGCAGTTTGTCAGCAATGAGTTGGACTGGCAGAGGGAGCAATTCCTGTTGCTACTAAATCCCATTAAATCTCCTGAGAAACATATTGTCAAGAAGAACACTCCTTCCTGCCGCAGGACCTGAGTATTTTGGTAAGTTTATAGTCCACCAGCCTAAAGTCTCACTGGAACTAAAACACCTCTTTGTAAAAGTAAGGCTCTTTTATTATCAAAGCACTTTGCAAGCATATTACCCATTCTGAACAATTCCATGGCCTCATGTGTGCAGAAGGTGGTGTTTTTAAGATGGAGTGTGGGGTGGAAAGTAAAGTTAGATTTGTTGTCGTTGTTGTTTGAGTTCAGATACCTTCACAGAATCACAGAATGGTTTGGGTTGGAAGGGACCTTAAAGATGATCCAGTTCCAACCCCCCTGGCAATGACAGGGACATCTTTCACTGGACCAGGTTGCTCAGAGCTTCATCCCACCTGGGATGGGGCAGCCACAACTCCTCTGGGCAACCTGCGCCAGGGTCTTGCCGCCTCCACAGTAAAGAATTTCTTCCCAATATCCCATCTAAACCTGCCCTCTGTCAGTTTGAAGCCACTCCCCCTTGTCCTGTCACTCCAGGCCCTTGGAAATAGTCTCTCTCCACCTTTCTTTAAATAAAATAAGAGAATCTTGGTTTTGGTTGCCTTTTTTTTTTTTTCACTTTGAAACATTATATGATATAAAACAAACTCCAAGTCACTTCAGGACAAAGCGTTGAAATGTTCTGCTTCACAAAAATTTAAATGTTCCTTGTTAGTGTGAGCTGAATGCTTCATTTGGAGTTGACTTTTTGCACGCATAACTTATATTTGATAAATATGCTTTCTTGTGCATAGACACATTTTGGGTAGAAAATTGAGTGAAGTGATGTTTGAACATGTTTGTTCGTGAGGAAAAATATTGTTAACCTTGTCAACAGTCATAGAACATTATGAAAAAGTCTCTTTCCATGACCTTACTGCTTATATCACAAAATCCAGTATTTGTAAAACAAGGTATCGATGACTTCTCTAAAGTATAGCATTTTATAGTTGTGTGTGTATGTGTATATGTTCATGAAGAGGAGAAGGAATATTTCCCGTGCCTAAATTTAATGGGTTTATTTACCTAATGTAAAGTACTACCAGTAAAATTAATTATTATTTTCATGCTTAATGAGAATTTCTGCTTAATTTACTTTATCTCTGCACCATTTTAAACTACTGAAGGGTACTGAGTATTATTCAAAAACTCAGCCTGAAACCCAATATTCTACGTGGACGCACAGAAATGGGATTAAATAGTTCACAGACCCAAACAATTTTGCTTAACTAGGATTTTCTAAAAGTGGAGGAAGTTTAAATGAAGATTTACAACTGAAGCAAGCTGCAGAAGTGGAATTTAACACTGGTTGAAAGATAATCAATGTGTTATTTTTGCTGTTACTGACACTGTATTTCAACGAGGTTTGCCAGCTTTAAATACAACTTTGGTTCTCACCAGAACCCTTTTTGTATAATGTCATCTTAGCTTCTCATGGCTAAAGCTCCACGTGCCTCCAAAATAAAAATGACCAGGTTATTGCTGAGGGGTTTTCTTCCTGTTTTACCTTCAGGACAATACAGTGTTGATCTCATGGGGTATTTCTTTATTCTTAATTACATTGTACTGCATGCTGCAATGAGGGCCTTCTGCACAGCACCATAGAGACCTACCCAAAAGTCAGGATTCAGCATGGGACCAAACTACATTATGTCTGTGGGACCATCTTAAAGTAGTTTTTTGAGTAATGGACTAAAACTGCTCTGGCCAGGAGAAAACTGCAGTATATCTAGGGGAAGTAAAGGGCTCACTCCTGAATTAATTGAAAGCCCTTTTTAATCAGCTTACAAATGGTCATTCAGGAAACAACTCTTCTGGTAAAGGCAGGACTACACAAGCTCTAAGTCTGTGGCTTCACCTTTGGCTGCAAAGGAGCTTTGAGGTCAAGAAAACAATTAGGTTTCAGCTCTGTCCACACCCCTTGGCAACCATCAGCTGAGCAGGTAAGGCAAGGACTGCAAACCAAGGCTGTCCAGCCTCTAACAGGCTGATCTCCGGATTTTCTACCGCTTGGAGAACAGCACCTCATGGGGCCACAGGGTGCCTCTGCCTAGAGCCAGGAGCACCTTCCCAGCCCTGGGATAAAGGACGCTGCTACAGCGCCTCTGGTGCTGCTTGACCGTCTCAGATACTGCTGGTCAATAAATCAAGAGATTTAACAGATGGAGCAGATGCCGGGTCTACAGGAATATAATACCTTGGAGGTTCACAGGAGCCTGGAGACCTCGTGTTGCAGTCTGGCAGCACAGCCCACAGCAAGCTCCAAATGTCTACCCAGCATCTGCACCGTCACTGGCACCAATTTCACGTGGTGATAAACAGTTCTGGGAGCACGGACCCACCTTTCCTGACCTGGATATTTGCTGCATAGGTGCAAGCAGGCATTTCCAAGGTCACAGGTAGCTCGCACTGATTGTGAAAATCCACCTCTCCCTTCAGCTCACGAGACTTGCCGGGGTAATGGAGTATATATTCGATACACAGCTAATTTCTGTGATTGTCTTGTTATATTAGATACTGATCATTACTTGGCAAGAACTCACAAATCAAATTCCAAACATGGTCTTGAGAACACAGCCCCAGCTGCTCATGTGATATGCATCAATATCAGTCAATAACTAGAGATCAGGACAGTAAGTTGTACTTGAAATGTCCTGGAAGTACAAATTGAACCATATTTTAGACAGTGTTATTGAAATGTAGGTGTGGGAATTTTGTTTGTCCTGTAGCTGCCTGTTCACATCTGCATCTATAAAATTTAATGGCAAACCTTCGGAATCACAAATAACAGCTATAAACTCCAGCAGTGAACCAATGGTGCCTGTCTTCTCTTGCTGCTTTTCAAAATATCCCCCAAAGTGAGCTTTATGAAAGGCAAGGCAAGCCTTTTTCAACGTGCCTACCCATAAATCCATAAAAACAAGTTCATGCATTGAAGCTTGGAGGTTTAATTGGCTAGGTCAGATGTCAGTCATAATACTTCAGTGATTTAAAAAAAAACAAACAACAAACTTAAGAATTTATTTCAGCTGTTGAGAATCACTGTACACTCTTGCATGGCTTCAACAGCTACTTCCTTTGCTCTACCGACTCCGTGTTGGATTTAAATCCATGCTTGATTCATGATTTTTGGAAGTACATTGTTGAACTTCACTTCAAGCACCAGGTAAGTCCATGACTATCAAACACATACCTTTGTGTTTTGGAAACCATTTGATAAAAAGCAGCCCTGACATAAATTTAAGCTGGGGACAAGATCCAAGAATCTTCGTTGCATTTGTAACCTGCACAGAAGAGTTCCTGCCTTTTCAGGAACCCCTTAAAACTACAATATAGACAATATTATACAATAAATAACGAGCCAACCATAGTTAATTGCTGCTGTTCTGTCTTCCTGCATGGTCCATATAACGGGACAAAAGATAAATCATCCACATTTGCTGGAGTAATTAACATCACTATGAAAATTAATAACCACTATGCCACCATCCCATTCTAGCACTTAATAATACGTATTTCAGAATTGCAAATATACCTGAGTCTCAATACAATTTGGAAACTGCCATTTATATTGAGATTACACTGCTGTAATTAGAAAGCTTTATTCTATCCACTGTATATATATATTGTATTTATACATAGTGATATGTACAAGCAGTATATATCACAAACCCATTTAAAACATGGTTTTAAATACCAATTACTTCTGGTATTACACCAAACCCATTTAAAACATGGTTTTAAATCTCAAATACCCCTGGTATCCCACCAAACCATTTAAAACATTCTGTCATTGTCAAAACACTGAGAAAAGTCTAGAGAAATTGAGTCACATGACATGCCAGATTTTTAAATAACGCCTGTTATTGATATTTTTAAGTAATTTCCTTTTGTTCATTAATTCCAATGGACTGTATTGAGACACTACATTGCTCTCTGTCTGCAGTAAGGATCTATCCCAACACCCAGTGCAATGGGAAAAAAATCCCATTGGTGCCAATGGTTTGGGGAAATTTTGCCCAAAACCACAGTGAAATTCTGTGAGCGCTCATTTTCCAAGCACGTGGCCTTATCTCTGAAGTGAGCAGGAAATAGGAAATGTTTTTGTCTTCAGCAGAGTCAAGTGGCTGCTGCTCCTGCTCTGGAGGTAGAAACAACTAAAGAACATTCTTTCTTTGCATGATGCACAACTCAATGGCCAATCAGAGAATCACTGAAGGGTTTGGGTTGGAAAGGACCTTAAAGCTCATCCAGTTCCAACCCCCTGCCATGGGCAGGGACACCTTCCTCTAGCCCTACCAAACCCCATCCAACCTGGCCTTGGACACTTCCAGCGATGGGGCAGCCACGGCTTCTCTGGGAAACTT
>VZRE01002148.1:131218-148632 GCA_013396775.1 Cephalopterus ornatus
GAGGGACGGACTCACGTTGGAGAGGTCCATCAAGGACTGTGTCCTATGGGAGGGACCCCACGGGAGCAGGGGAAGGACTCCAACTCCTCTCCTGAGCAGCGTCGGAAACAACAACTGACCGCAACCCCCATTCCTGTCCCCCTGCACCGCTGGGGGGGAGAAGGGAGAACACAGAAGGAAGGAGGGGTGGGAGGAAGGTGTTTTTAAGACTGTTTTATTTCTCACTCTTTGGCTCTTATCCTGTTTGTAATAAATTCAAGTGCTGTCCCCACTTTGAGTCTGTTTTGCCCATCAGNAACACTGAGTCTGTTTTGCCAGTGCGGGTGATCAGTCACTGACCTCTCCCAGCTCTCATCTCTACTCATGAATCCTTAGCTGCCTTTTTTTCTCTC
Source organism: Cephalopterus ornatus (assembly GCA_013396775.1). Taxonomy (NCBI): domain Eukaryota; kingdom Metazoa; phylum Chordata; class Aves; order Passeriformes; family Cotingidae; genus Cephalopterus; species Cephalopterus ornatus. The sequence goes on from VZRE01002148.1 coordinate 131,611, forward strand.
TCCTCTGTCCAGTTGCAGAGGGAGAGTGAGAGAGCGACTTTAGTGGGTACCTGATATCTGGCCAGGGCCAACCCACTACAGGCAGTGGGCTCAAAGCTTCAGAGATGAGCTCAATCCTGACATTTTCTACTTCTGGGGCATTTTATCTCTCAGAATTGAAAGGTTTTGTATGTAACACACGCATGGATGTAAAACACCACTGCCACACACAGCTGCTTCAGAAGAGAATTCTCCAAACAGGTCTCCGGCCTTGAAAATAGAAATATTGCTGTGCATCCAGGGATTGTCTTATTAAAGTCAGTAAAATGAATGAGGGCAAAAAGGCCTAGAGGGTCTATCCTATAACTAAATATTAATTGTAACACCAAAAAAATACTAATATGAACGAAGTCACACATAGAGTTTATTTTTCCTCATACAAATCAGTGACAAAGCTCCCTCACAGAGAGCTAATCCAGATTTTTACTGGATATCATCCAACACAAATTTTGGCTTATAAAGAAAGAGATCTTTTGTAAGAATTACATTAGAATTTAGACAATCGCCAGAGAAATAATTCCTTGAGCCTGACAAACACATTTTTAAATGTGACTAAAAATGGATAATCAAGATTTTTGAGTGAGAATCTAAATGATTTTTTTTTTTTTAAATCTTTTAGGTTTCATAAAGGCACATGTAAAACACTACTTTGAATCCAATGACTAACCTGACTTTTTAAAGTGGTCTCACAAGCCCCACAGAGTGAAAGGGAGGGAGAAAAGTACTTTAAAAAGATGGGATTTTTATCTCAAAACGGCTTAATGATCTGGGTGAGGGTAAAGCTGATACACAGCAGAACTGGGGGTCAGATATTCTCTTGGTGCTTATCAGCAGTGTTCTCCAACCTGAGCCGTGCTTCCCTGAGCCACTCAGGTTGAGCCTGGATCATTCTCCTGCTGCCTCTGCAGCATGGGAAGATGAAGTTTTTGGGAGAAGTGGGATGCAGAGGTTTCCTCTACCTCCTCTTGCTGCCAGCTCTCCAGGGCTGCGCCGCGGGCAGATCTGATGTTGGGCAGAGGTACCAAAACCAAACCGAGGCACACTCTGACACATCTGGGTGAGTTGTGGGTCGCTTTTTTGTTTTGCCTTACCTGCAGGGTAGAGATCACTTCATCCCCAACTTCCTTGGTGGAAACAAGGTAACGGGACATCTCAGGGTTGATGATTCGGTCTTCCTTCTCCCAGCGGACTATGATGGGCTTCTCTCCATGGGCTGTGCAGCTCATCTCCTTCTTCTGTCCTTGTGTTGCCAAGGTGGTGTTTGGGTAGGAGGTGATCATAGCTGGAACTGGAAACACACAAAACAACAACAAAAGGTTGTTCTTCAGTGAGCTGACAGGTCTGATGACGCAGGGTTGGCCCTCGTGCGGCTTGTCCATATTCAGCTAGATGGACATAAATGTAAGGATTTCATTCCCATGTAAAAAAACCCCTCTGTTAAGATTAAAGATGGGCCTCAAAGGGAGCTTAGCAGAGAGGAGCTGGAACTGGACAGTGGGGGAGAAAAGAAGATGTGAATCCAAAGGAAGCCTGTCTTGCTGCTCACAGGAAGATTTGTAACATAATTCAATACTCAATATTCACAGCACATAAAGGTACTGTAATTAATAAGCATTCAGATATGGGCTGAATAAAGAACTGATAAAAATGTCTTATTCCTCCTGATGAGCCACTGTTTTATTTGCTGACAGTTATATGTTCTACAAGTGTGTATGGCAGTAATGATCTAACAAAATGAGGGCTCAAGTAAACCAGGAGCTGTACAAAATTAAAAGAAAGGCTCTGTACCAAAGAGCTTACAGTCCATGCATGTGCTGAGTGCATAGCTAAACTGCACTGAAGTGAAAGTATAATTAAACTGACAATAAACCAAGCTACATTTCAGTTTTTACTGTATTCAGAAGGTATTTGCAGAACAGTTTGGACACTTCTGTCAACTTCATTAACTAGTCTTTCAAAAAGGGCTTAAATTTTAATGTTGAAAAAAGTACTTTCTTGTTAGCAGGACTAGTCTTAAAACCCAAGTATTTTCACATTTTGGAATTAAAATCTTCTGGAAAAGGGAAGAAAATATGCTCAGAGTGCTATACTGCAAACACCTCGAAACAGGGCGTGTTTGAAACAGGACAGTCTCTTTGGTGTCCTGGGCTTTCTTTCCCACATGGTTTGTCCACCAAGGAACGGAATCTGGGCTTCTGTGACTAGGGAGAAAGCGCATGAACCTGCCTTTCGGTTCAGGCCCTTTCCCCTCCTTGGGAGAGGCTGGAAAGCCCTGGGCAGCACACAGAATGAATCTTCTTCTGAATGAATCCGTCCTCTCCTTTAAAAGCACGCGAGGTGTCAGCAAAGAATCCCTTCTCCGAGCTCCTGCTCTCCGGGGCTGCCTCCTGCAATAGCCCCACTCCTCTCGTTTTTATGCATGAACACTCGCCTCTTGTTATCAGAACAACTCCCTCGCTCCATCTGAACCTCTCTGGGTCCCTGTTTTAATCAGATGGCATTGGCAGAGGACCTGATTTGAGGCCTTCCTGGTCTTCCCTCCCGCTTGGATTGCAGCTACCGCCGGCACAGCAGAATAAAAATCCTTATTTAAATTAATTACTGTAATTGCAATTCTGTAATGCTAATGCTTGATGGCACGACCTTTTCACATGCCAGAGCTGTTAATGCTTGGATATGACAATATGTCAGGATGCAGCCCTTCCTGTTCAAAGGCTTCCTGAACCAAAACAAACCAGTTTGAAGATTAATAGGGCCGTAGAGCTGTGTGTTTGAGTCATGAATGGGATCTAATTACAGGAAGAACCTTTAAAAAGGTCCTGTGTGAGACATGAGTGGCTCCTTAGGCACCAAAATGCACCAGTGATGAAGTACATCTTGTTTAACTGTTTGGGTATTAGGTACCCACTAGTTTTGTCCAAGAGAAGCATTTGATGAGAAGGAATTATGAATAATCAGAATAGGAAATTAGGACAAGTCTGATTCCATCTTCCAGAGAATGAAAATAGCTTCAGTTTCATCTGGTGTCTGTCAGTGTGTTAGTACCCATAAGGTTACTTCCAGAAAATCACTCTGTGTGTCCATTTGCTCATTGCTTCCAAACCCAAAATATAATGGACCAGGGCCATGCAGCTGCAGGGCTGCAGGTAACTTCACTTGTCACAGAATCCCAGAATCACTGAGGTTGGAAAAGAGCTCCAAGATCATTGAGTCACCGCTGTGCCCGATGCCCACCTTGTCCCCAGCCCAGAGCACTGAGTGCCACGGCCAGGCCTTCCTTGGGCACCTCCAGGGCTGGGCACTCCAAACCTCCCTGGGCAGCCTCTTCAAATACTTGACAACCCTTTCCAGCAAGAAATTCTTCCTGAATTTCTTCCTGAACTAGCCCCATATATCCTTTTTACGTCCTCATGTCCATGAGGGCTGACAATGCCAAACCAAACACCACGACTCTCTTTCTTGCTTTTTAAAAACCACAGTCTAGCTTGTGAAGCTCAATTTTTTTTTTCCCCAATAAACTTTCTTAATAAGAACAGCACAAAAACATGTAAAGAAAGATGACTTTATTCCTCAGATACAGCTTTATCCCTGCTTATCCTTCCCTTCTTCTCACATAATCTTCCACACGGATTCCTTATTGCCATAGCAATGCCTCACAGCTAAATATTTCCCCTTCCTCCAAAGCTGATTTTTTACTCTTCACAATCTATCTCCAATGATTCTAAACCATAAGCTCTTCTTTTTATCTTCCTCTATGTCAAAAGATTTCTGGTAACAAAGCCACATTCCCAAGGATATTTTAGGCAACGTATTTCTTCATCCCTCGACTATCTTTAATCAAATTACTGATGCAAATAACCGAGATAAATGGGCTGGTGCTTTACTGACAAAATAATCTAGAAAACTGTAAATAAGCAAACTAAATCTGCACTACACATGCATGAGATATTCTCTCAGGATGTCTTAAAAAATAAGTGAAGGCATTTAGAAATATATGAAGGTGATTCAGATGCCATATTGAGTGTGTGTATCCTTTATAGCTCTTCAACATCATATACAGACAAATTATAATATATATTTATATAAGGGAATTTTGGAAGGGAAGGACATGTTGCTGTGCATGTTCGAGGAATCCAGAGAGGCTTATTCTACAAACTGGGACAAATTAATCCAATCCTGTTTCCTCTGGGTTATCCATGTCTTTCTCTTGAAGGATGCCATGTGGTGCTGGGCATAGTTAAAGATGTGTTGGTCAAAAGTGCACAAAGTAGAAGCTACAATTTACAGCTCATGGCAATTTCCATTTTCAAGGGATGATGTCCCTGCCAGCAGCATTAATCCAGGAGTCATCCCTGTTTAAAGCTGGGCTTCCAGTTGGAAGGGCAACCCACTGTTTTCTCCTTTCTTCATGGCAACCCAGTAAGGAGTAATTAAAAAGTATTTAACTATGTTATTATTGATTAATTACATTATTTATTATATCATAAAAATTATTTATTATAGCATTAAATATTAGTGCTATATATTACTGTATAGCAACAATGTTATTGTAATTAATTATATGATTAATATCAACTATGTTTCTTATTAATACTATGTTTTCTTTATAGCATTAACAACGTCATCCTTAAAAAGCAAAGTTCAAAATTCAGTAGTCAGAGTTACACTTAAGGATCATGGAACTTGCTCAGGCAAAATAAGAACCTTTTGTCCCTCTCTTGAAGAAAACTGAATCTGGACCTTTCCTAAGATTCAGTCAAAACACCTTAATCTGACTCTCTTTTCTCTGCTACTGCTGAGCTGAAGGCAAAACAGAAGTGGAAACATTTAATTGCCCTGACATAGATTAGTCTCATTTTCCAGAATAAGGAGGCCATAGTAAGTTAGCCATGCTCAGAAACTTTGGAATCCTTTTAGAATAAATCTTTACGAATTACTAGAAAACCAAAATTCACATTAATTTTAAAAATGGCATGGGGAGTTGGGGGGATAAATATTTTTTCCCTCGGATCATAGATGGAAATACCCACATGGGGGAAAAAAAAAACGAAGAGGCTCACTATAATTCAGTTTGTAATTAAACACTAAGTATCCTTGTAGCATTTATAAATTATTCTAAATCATAAATGGTTGAAGTTCTCAGCGTGTTTAAGAACCACCACTGTCTGTGGTCTCTACATGGTATTTTTCTGGCAAGCTGGCTGTGGTGGAAAGAGGAATACAACACTGTCTGCCCCACAGTCCACAGGGAGATGCCAAAAGCCGCTCTGGGATGTATTTTGAGCTGTACTGAAAGTTATGTTGCTGTTCATGGCCAAACATCAGTGCAGATTCAAGTTGTTCTTGAGACAGAAGATGGAAAAACGCAGCAGGTGAACAAATGCAGGGATATAATGATCTGGAGACAACTGAGCCCAGTGAGAATTTGGGTGTGCTCAGTAACAGGCATGTCCTGGACTCTGTTAGTGATGTGACTCCCGATATATAAACATCTCTCACCATGTTGCCACTTCTTCTGGGTGCCCCATGAGGTGTCCAAGGCCAGGTTGGATGGGGCTTGGAGCAACCTGAGATAGTGGAAGGTGTCCCTGCCCATGGCAGGGGGTTGGAACAAGATGAGCTTTAAGGTTCCTTCCAACCCAAACCGTTCTGTGATTCTCTCCTGCTCTGAAGATCTCTGTGCTGGCAGAGTGTCCACCTCATAATTTGGCTCTTTAACTGGAGCATGATTAAACTGGCCGAATGTCAGTTTGGGGACAATGTGTCACTGCAGTGGGATTCATCTTGCAGCCATCTATGCCAAGGTAGGCATTGTCGACTTCCCAAAGGAGAGAAAGATCCATGCAAAGAGCTGTTCATCTAGTCAGATGAACTGTGCCCTCAAAAGCCTCTCCTTCACACTGACCAGTCAGGAACCTGCAATGCCATCTGCTTTTCTTGTACATCCTCTACAACAGAGGACTATGACCCTTTGATGCAATTTTAAACCACCTTGGGTAAAAATAACGTGGTGAATGAGGATGGCAGATGTGGAGTTGTGGTAAGAGAAAACTGAATTAAACTTGCAATTAATATATATGGGAAAAATGAATTAAAATTCCAATTTAGGCCAAATTCAGCATGTCCTTCCATGCTGGTCAGTCACAGTGAGAATACTCTTCTTCCATGACAAATGCGATTTTTCTACCCCAAAAACAACTTCTCCCTTCCTCAATCCAGTAAAGCCCATGCAAATATATTGCTTATGTTTAAGGGAGTCTAACTCTCAGAGTTTATTAACTAATAGTTTATTATTTGTTAATTTATTTTCAAATTTAGTAGACTTCCGGGAGTCAGCGAGTGCGTGGCTAAAATTCATAATTTTGGTTTTCCCTTTCTGATAAGAGGCATTTTGGTTGACTTAAATAGCATCTTTCTGGAATTCAAATGGTGTTCTGAATCCAGAAGGGAATTTTAAATCAACAGAACTTCAAAACTTCAATTTAAACACAGGTGTTTTTGGTAATACTGTAACCTGTTCAGCAGGTGAAAATCATGCTTAGTCCTCATCCTCCAGAGATGCCCAAGATTAGGAAGCAAACTGCTTGTCTCAAAGGGGGAAAGAAATATGTTAACACAAGAATAAGCATCCAATTTTCATGTATACAAGTTATTATACATTATTATAATGGGCATCTAATTAGTGACAAGTATTTTCTACCAGTGTACACAAATTTTGGAAATGAACATCAGATTTGTGACTTCACCACGTTCATTTGCTACAGACCTCCTGAGAGACACATTCTTTTAGGAGAAATGTTTTAAAAATTCCATTTGAAATATTTAAATATTTCATAAAGGTAAATTCAGAATACAGTATTTTACTGCATTGCTTGGAATTAGGAAATAATTTGTTGGGTAAGCAATGCAACATAATGGGTGACTTGTGTCACTAATCAACACAGCATGAATTTTAAATGTAAAAAGCCAATGTTTTGAAATTAATAGCCATTGATGTTCCAAATTTAAAAAAAAAAAAAAAAAAGGCATGTCAACCTGAGAAATTTGAGGAGAGAAGTAAAGATTTGATGAATTAATATGACGGACTGAATCATTTGCTCAGCTTGAGTTTCAGGAGCCAAAGTAAATTCAGAAAATTTATTCATAAATATATTCCTGAAAATATTTTTAAATAAAACAGAACAAATCAAACTACCTCCTACCCCCAGCCTGCCCAGAAAGGAGGGCTAGGAGCCTTTTATGTGCTTCCATTAATAACTGTTAGATGAATGGATTTCTGGACAATAGGCAAGAGTTTCGTTAGCAGCTCAATTAACAAAATTAGACAGGAAAGTCTAAAAAACAGCACTGCTGTGTAAAAAGGGACTGTGAACAGCAGAAGCTGCATCTTTATATTTCTATTTAGTGAAGAGTCCATGAGAATTATAAAATATAATAGGGAGAAACTAAATCCAGACATGACCAGTCCATGTCCCAGCTACTTAAGTTGGCATTAAAAATCCCCCATCAAAACAAGAGACTCAGTGGTCCGTAAAAACTGCATTATTAGGATATGAGGACACCCATACAAGGTGATCTTTGGAAAAAAACCCCAAAATCCTACAAAGAAAGAAATCGCTGAGTGGGAGTGAATGTGGATTCTGCACACCCTAAAACACCATTCCAGCTCTTCCCCCTGATAGAAATGAAGTTACTTTGATTATAAGTATTATTCAAACATGTGTTTCCAGGCTCAGACAGGCTTTGTTTGATGCTGAGCTTTAATAAGAATGACAATGATGTCTTGAGCACTTGGCAGCTCCACCGGAGCCTCCTGATCTGATTGAATGTGTCAGGGCAAAGGCTGTGAACATTTAGGGTTCATCTCTTATTCACTCAGAAGTGGTTTCAGGTCACATTAGAGGAAGAGAAGATGATTTATTTTGCATGACAACTATGAGTTTTAACCAAAAGACACATTAATAAAATAAAAAAGGGCTTTTTCTCTCAAATCACAAAGGCAATTCTTTCCTCTTCCCCAGGTCTTTTCTTGCATGAGTTCTGTGTTTCTACAGTGCAAACTGATGTCTTCAAATGATACACAGGAGACCAGCAGCTGCTTATATTTCCTGGTCTTTCCTTTGCCTTTGACATGGCTCTGAAATGAATGTGACTTTCTTTTGCTTTGCCACGCAGCTTCAATTCCCATTTTGTCTGACTGCACTTCCTAATAACCAGGAGAAAGGGAATGGGGAATGATAAGATGACAGATTTGTCCTCTGCAGTCAGTTATAGTAAAAACCTGTGGAAATTTGTGACAAATTGTGGTGGCTCACATGAGGGACTGGAAAAATCAGCTCCATCAAAGCTTGGCTAATTGTCCAAACAAAAACAAGTGATCACAACCCCATAAAACATTACATGAGCATGTATATAACTGTGATTTATGGGACTTAGACAAAGACCGTGTTCCTACGCAAGCAATTAATGGACAGTATGAGTGCTACCATAAGTGTTGATGCCTAAAAATAGTATTAGAAACATATCTCCATTAAGTATAAATTTCTTGGGCTACTTTCTATTCCAAATCAATTATGATCTTTCATTCCCCCCATATAAAAGCCAGGCTGGAAAGAGCAGGGATGTTAAATAGTTAAAACTAGCAATTCATAATTTTAGATAACTCCTCCAGTGCTTTGATCTTAAATTGAATTCAGTCTGCCATCGGGATGGCATCAAGTTTTAATGTTAAATGAGAGGGTTACTGGTAGCATAATTGTAAAGTACAGTGCTCTAATTTTTTGAGACTTACTGAATGCAAATCAGTTAAAAACAGACACTGTGGAACCACATGGGAGAGAGCTCGTTTTGTTTTTTTTACAAGCTGGTATGCTTTAAACTTTCCATTTGTGACCTTTCATTAAAAATACCTGAACAGTTTACAAGCTTAAATAAGAAAAAAAAAAAATGCAGAAAGTCATTGGAAAACACAAGCTTTAATCAGGAGCTATTTTATGACCCAGCAGTTCCCATAAGTCTTTTAGATTTTGGAGGCTGTGAAGTGACATGTGTAAATGTCCCTCCCAGGGGAAGAGAGGCAAGCACTAATTGGGGTATTGACAGGTTTAAATGAAGCAGAAACACCCTAAGAAACTCTGGCTACAACAGAAATGAGTATTGGTGAGCAGAGCATGCCGGGACATTAATGGTTTTCATTCACTGCTCGCTCATGCAAGTAACTCTACTTTTAAGCACGGTGACCTGGGTCTATAACAGCTCAGTTCTGAGCTAAAAAGCCATGAAATACTATCTGCTGATGTATAAGAAAGAGAGCTCTGGTAGGGCTGGTCTCCTCCAGCCATTCAGAGCAAATTATATTTTTATTGTCTTGATAGATGCAGATAAACCAATATCATCTGTGAGGACAGAAACAGAGCACAAATATATTCAAGCCAGCAAGATACCACTCTCTGTATTTAGTAGCCATTCTCTATATGAGTACCTTAAACACAAAAACCATAAATATATATATTTTCTTCACATTAACACCAAGAGAAAGGCGTTATCGCATTGGATGGATATCTAAAAGCATTCACTTGTGCTTGGAAGTCAAGGATATTCATAGAACCAGTCAGTGGTTCATCACAAGCTGGCTTCAGGTGGCTAAAAATTAGCCATCCAAGCTTCTGTCGTGGTCCTTGGGGGGAAACAAGGCCTTCCAGAGGGCCATTCACCCTGTCTTAAAGATGACAAACACCCTCTTTTTGATGACAAGAGCACCTCAGGGTGAGCTGCTCAGACTTTTGCAACCAACCTTTAGAAGTCCAGCCTAAAGTCAGGGAAATCAAGTATTGAAGGCCTAATATTAAACTCTACATTCCCTTAACTACGGAGATTCAGGACATTAATAAATGCTACAATCTCGGGATGTTAATAAATCTGCAGTCTCAGGAGAGACAAGAAAGGAGATTCAACTAGGGGGAGTGAGATCCTGATAGAAAGCTCTGAATGCTTTTTTTTTGATGGGCATCAATCTGGTTTCTCCAGGAAAAATTCTTATTCTTCCTCTTGTCACGGAGACCATCTGGGGATGGTTTGGGAATGGTCTGACCATCCATGGAGCGTTACATCAACCAAAAACTCGATTCCAAATCTCATTTACCTTTGGTTTTCTGCTATAAGTTCTATTTTCTACTTTTACTGCTCATCATGCCAGGAGCTTCTAGGGGGAAATGAGATCTCAGGTTGGTCAATAAAAGGAGAAAAATTCCAAATGATTGGGGAATGCTCTGAAAGGCTGCTCAGTCTAGGAAAAGCTGATGGGTAACTTCTGTACTGAACAATTTCTTACTACAGGTCTTACAGAAAGAGGGAGTCACCAGCAAAGAGGAATAAAGAGGGCTTAGAGAAGCACAATATTTATAAAGTGAAGATATTCAGTATAATACTTCCCTGAGTTACTTTTACCCATAAATAAGAAGCAGCTCTTACAGCAGAAAATCGGAAATTGCTCAATTACTTTTGTTATATTTGAAATGAGGAGCCCCCCTTCGGGAATTTGTTGTGACTTTTACATTCATTGTTATGATGTCTTTGCAGTGTTTTATCAAATTTAAGGCCAAGCTTTTGTACTGAGCATTTTGGGAGTGTTACACCGAACAATTAATACACTTCCAGGCAAAAGGAGTGGCTGACAATTCGGCTCCAGCGCCCAAATGTCTAAGGCCAGAGGAAGTGGATGGACCCTAATTTGAACCCAGATTATAGTTATTTTGGCTTATTCAGAGCTGCCAATGTGCTCACCCAGCTGTGAGTCAGAGAACAGCTGAAAAGAACTTTTAAAGCCAAATTTTAGCACCGCTATTCCTGATGCTGGGAGGACCTTGCTCTATAGCGGGGGGCCCAGAGGTTTGTCACCTATATAATTTAGGTCAGGGGGTGTGTGTGTTTGCACCTGACTTTGTGCACAGACGTGTGGAAGTGAGTAAGAAAGGGGAAAAAGTAATAGCAGATGTTTTCCACAGAGGCAAACAAGGAGAATTATTTCACTAGCTGGAAAAGAGGACAAAGCAACCTTCACTGCCTTCTCCCCTTGACCTTCAGCCGTCCTGTAGATTCCTCTTTTCAATATGCTCTTACAAAAACAAAAATAAAATGTTTCTGCTTCTCCAGAGACCATTTTTACCCCTCAGCCAAGGAAAGGCATCATAAATACTGGTGTCTCAGGCAGGAGTAAATTATAGCCATCCATCTCACGCACAGAGCCCGTGGCGCAGGGCTGTGGGTCACTTCCCCCCACGGTCCCTTCCCGCAGCAGGAAGGAGTTCAAAGGACTTGGTTGATTTATTTATTTATTTTTTTTTGGCCTTTAAATTTCGCTTCGAGGGAATAGAAACTTCCATTACCTCTTCCACACCCAAAAGCAGAGGCCAAAATGGCACTGCTGATAATGTAACCAAGCAGCAAAGCAAGAAGAAAGTCATTGCTTCTAAGCATGGCTTGACATATTGTGTGTGATGGATGCTGAATGTGATAAATGAAGCAGCCAGTTACAAGGGCACTACAAAAACACTTCTTTGATTTTTATTTTGATTTTTTTTTAAAAATCAGATTGTCAAGATCTAAACTTGCTGCCTGAATTATTAAATTATCTTTCATATGAAGAATTTGGCCTTAGGAAATCCAGGATGTTTCAGTGCTAATTTGGCCATCCAACTCGGTTGATTCTATGATTCTGGGGGTTTTTTTGGTGGTTTATTTGCTGGTTTTCTTTTTTTTAAATTTTTGTTTTGTTTTGGTTTGGTTTTGTGGGGGGTTTTTTGTTAGTTTTTTGTTTGTTTGGTTGGTTGTTTTGGTTTTTGTTTTTGTTTTTAAATTATATCCCATTATAAAAAGAATAATCACTTACAAAGGAACAGTGTGGGTTTAGGCACTGTATAACAACCTTATTAGGCACGTATACAGAGAATTTATGCTCAAGTTTTATCGCTTTTTCTGTGATGCATTTTAGAGTTTCTTGTTAGTTGGTAGAAAGCTTTTCAGAACCCCTCCTGTTGGGACTTCAGACTGATAAGAATGGCCAAGAAAGGCTTTGAATTTAATTTCTCTAAAGCATATCTAACGATTATTTCTTGGGATGCAAGAAATACACAGAAAGAAAAAGGGGTTTGGCCCCTGGTTGTAGGGTTTTCATGGTCCCAGCTGGGAAAGTAGGATGCCTTACATTTCCTTGGCTCCAAAATGGGTAATCTGCAAGTGGTGACAACTGTGGCTGAAATTGGGATCTGAGGATTTCCCAGCCCTCTGTGATGAAGCTAAAGACCCTGAGTGTGCCCGTGGTTTGACACTGTGGGTGAGATCGAGCTCTGGGCTCCACAGCTCCCTGCAGAGCTTTTATTGCCACCTCCCTGAGACATCTGGGAGGGTTCACAGTCAGCCATGGCTGGTGTGGTCCCTCAGACCCAGGCTCACGGGCAATAATCCGTGTGTGAAACTACTGGTGGGGACCCAATGGATGGAACTTTCCGAATATTTCTAAGCAATTCCTTTCAGCTGTTGTCTGTGTAAATATAAAACATTCCACCTCTCTGTCTGCAAAAACACTAGAAATTGTACCAAAATTCAATTATAATTTTCAGCAAACCACAACTTAACAGTTACAATATCCCTAAATACAGGCTGGGTGGAGAATGGATTGAGAGCAGCCCTGAGGAGAAAGCCTTGGGAGTATTGTTTGATGAGAAGCTCAGCATAACCCATCAATGTCCACTTGCAGCCCAGACAATGACCGTGTCCTGGGCTGCATCAAAAGCTCTGTGGGCAGCAGATGAGGGGGGTTTCTGTCCCTGTGCCCCCTCAGGGGAGACCCCCCTGCAGAGCATTTTCCAGCCCTGGGAACAGCACAAGAAGGACATGGAGCTGCTGGAGAGAGCCCAGAGGAGGCACCAAGAGGATGCGAGGGATGGAGCAGCTCTGCTGGGAGGAAAGGCTGGGAGAGCTGGGATTGTTCAGCCTGGAGAAGAGAAGGCTTTGGGGAAACCTTATAGCACCTTCCCGTAAATAAAGGAGGCTACAAGAAGGCTGGAGAAGGACTTTTTACAAGAGCATGCAGGGTTAGAACATGGGGCAATGGATTTAATCTACGAGAGGGTAGGGTTAGATTAGGTATAAGAAATTTTTTACTATGAGGGTGGTGAGACCCTGGCACAGGTTGCCCAGAGAAGCTGTGGCTGCCCCATCTCTGGAAGTGTCCAAGGCCAGGTTGGACAAGGCTTGAAGCAACCTGGGCTAGTGGAAGGTGTCCCTGCCCATGGCAGGGGGTGGAACTGGTGGAGCTTTGAGGTCCCTTCCAACCCAAACCATTCCATGATTCTTTATGTGGAACTTTTCTGTTTATTCATAAACAAATGCAAGACCCATCAGCTGCTGAGCAATTTCTCTTCTTGTTAATCTGCCTCTGTTATAAAACTGGATTCAGAACAGGAGACACTTTTCAGACACTAATACTACTTCATTCTCCATAAATCCAGACAGATTTCAAATCCTAAGAGGCAAAAGGCACTGCTTTCCATTATCAGCTTCACAGGCTCCTCACTTCCTTGCCTGACCTGAGTAATTCGATACATGACCAAGGACTTAAACAATTAGTTATTTTCCTTTTTCAAACTGAAGGAACCATCCATCTTGCAACAGTTAGAACTACGTATCTTATAAATGTTGACAAAGAAGCGCAGAAATGATAGTTTGTTTTAAAACTCAGTACAGAGCTTTCAACAATGAGATTTCCTAGTTACAGGTGATATAAAACACTGAAAAAAAGGAGGGAAAAAAGCGAAGTATATTACAGTTCCAAACTTGTTCACGAATCAGGACAAAATGCTCACGAAATCTTCGAAATGGAAATTTTGATGGAAAAGGAAAAAGAACTACGAAAATTAATGAAAATTCTCAAAACAAAATCTTTTTTCAGCCAAACAATAAAAGTCCAATGGTTCGGATTCATGAAGCTAAAATCACTGTAAGGGACGTGGATTTCCTGGTGGTCACCTGGGAATACATTCCTGACTTTTTATTTCTATGAGGGACTTATAGTACAGTTTTGCTGAGTAAAATACAAAACTCAAGATTATGGTATTATTGAATCAAGTAAAAATTCTTTTATTCACCATGAAGTAAAATTATCCCTAATTTGTAGTTAGCTTCTAGTCAGCTCCTTATTTAATGAATTTGCCCATGGATGCTTCCAGGTTCACTGCCAAAAACAGACTCCAGGACTGATGGTCAGGACACTGGATTTGTTGTTTTATACCCGTGCAGCCTCTCCTCTGCAAATAACTAGTAGCTGAAGGTAATTAAAGATTTATCATATTACCTAAAATCCCATAAAAAAAATCCTGAGATTTTATCTTGAGAAGCAATCCCATTTTTGCTCTCTTTTGAACGATGGGAAATCTGGTGGTTGTTTCAAATGTAGCATGAAAAATTTTATGTTGTTGAAGAAGTGCTACATCTTCATCCCAGAGTGTTTTACTGGGAACTCACAGTGGAAAGATGCTGGGAAATGACGTGACTTTTTAACTTTCCAGTAAGATAAATGAAAGTAATAACGGTATCAGCATGATGCCAAACTAATAACTGAGTAGCAATGTTCTAAAAAGGTGCTGCCACTGTCAAAGCAGCTGCAATTATAACTTTACACTGGGACAAACCCACCAGATTCCCGTCATCTCCACCACTTATGCAAAAAAAAAGAGTGATAAAAGCTGATTGTTTCTCTATCTCAGTTTATTTATTTCCTTTCTTTTCCTTTTAATAAGTGGATCATTGATAACACTGAACATCTTCAGGACATCTTGTGGACAACAGGCTTTTTTCCCCCCCTCAATTCCTAGGAATGAAAACAGGGGACTATTCAGCCAGGCTGCTTTGTCCAAGTCTCCAGATCCAGCAATTGTCTTAAAGAGTTTGTTCCATCTTCCATTAGCATTGAATCCTGAAATTTGAACGCCGGAAGTCTATTTTGAAGTGTAACTCTACTGAATTCAGACCCTACTGCATCACAGAATCATTTAGGTTGCAAAAGACCTCCAAGACCATCAAGTCTCCAACCTACTGGCTGCAGACTTAAAAAATAAGTAAGAATTAAAGTATATATATTACTTTAATATATATATATCTCTCTCCTCTCTGAATTAATCTCGTATGGATTAAAAAAGAAACTGATTTTAAATCGCAAATTCAAGCATGCAAGATTCCAATAAACAAAACAACCAAATCTTCCAACCAGTCTCCAGTGAGATTGCTGTGATCATGTTTGATGATGCATTCTTTAATTACACAAACATTGTTTTCTCACAAGATAAATTCTCCTTTAGTACAGGGAGCACACAGTGCTCAGGATTATGGAGTTAGGAAATGATGCTATGTCTAGTTTTGCCTTATTTTTGATCATACACTTGATTGGAAAATAGTAAAAGACATGGAATGAAGTCCTTTAGCTAAACTTGCTTGGATGCCACGTAAGATACTCACATTTTACTCTCTTTTCTGTGGCAAAATGATGGTTTTCTAGAACATTACTTCCCACCTTCTTTCACAGATGTTTTTGTGTTCCTTCAGTTATTTCTAGGCGTTCAAGTGGCTTTGCAGAGTTGCTGAACATCCCTGACTTGAAGTCTTCCTGAAAATGTGCCTTGATTGTCTACACAGTGAACTATTCCTCAGATAACATATGGGGTATGTTGGCTGTCTTTTGAAGTAGTTACATAGCCAGAAAACGTGTGAACTTACATTTTACAAAGGTTTTCCAAGGATAACTTGGAAGCCTCTTAAAGTTCTGTGATTCCTGAGATATTCCTGTATTTATGCTGTGTACTTGGCGCAGTTGTTCTGTATGAGCAGCATCAACCACGAGACAGAGTGCCCAGACCTAGTCTTAAAAAGAACAGCTCATTAAGAAGCTGAACTCTACTGAACTGTGGAAAAAATATAAATGTAATTGCAACCATATCTGCAGCACCGAAGAAAGGAAAAGCCTTCTCAGCCCTGTGTCAGTTAAATGCATTTTTAATACTGCTGCTAACAAATAATAATCCTTTGATTTTCCTTCCAAAAGCTTGCAAAGTTGCTGGCAGCTCCACTAACTCTTCCAGTTTCTATTGTCAGCCCTGCCAGTGTCTCATAAATCTCACCAGTCTCTTACACCTCTCTCTCCAGAGCTCATGTTCCTTCCCTCGGATTTTGCCAGAATAAATCCCTATAATCTCACACATTTCACCCCTCTCCTCTCCGAGCAGGCCCCTGTTGTGTTTTTTAATTAGATGGTGTCCTTTGCAGAGAACGGGAATTTGAGGCAAAGAGGTGAAAAAAGGGTCACCGGTAATTTATTGCACTATCAAGGCTGGGCGAGCTGGTAACTGCGAGACTGTAAACCTGGACAATTAGTTTTGGAGGGAGCACTGGAAGATTTGGTACTCCAGGTGAAAAAAAGGAATCTGAATCATTATCTTAATCTCATTGAATCCTCTCAGTAAGTTTAAAAACAGGTCATCTGTCAAGAATTCCCTTGTCATAATTCCTGCTGCCCCGGCCGGCCCAGCCTGCAAAGGCCGGGCTGTGCCCTGCAGAGAGCGGGGGGTTCGTGTGGGACCGTGGGCAAAGCCCCCAGGGCTCCGGGCACAGCAGGGGCTGCAAGGACACAAGTGCCGGGGCTGCCCCGGGCCGGGCCCAGGCGGTCCCGCTGGCCAGGGGGGGCCGGGGGTGGCCCTTTGTGACACGGGCACCTTCCAGGGCCCTTTGTGATGTGGACATGGGCGTGCCCAGGGACCTTTGTGACATCCCAGGCCCCGCCCTGCCCCGGGGGTATAAAAGGGGCGCAGAGCTCAGCCCATCCCAGTTGCTCCCCGGGAGCGGCTCCTTCTCTCTCTCTCTCTCCCCTTCTCTCCCCTTCTCTCCCCTTCTCTCCCCTTCTCTCCCCTTCTCTCCCCTTCTCTCCCCTTCTCTCCC
>VZRE01002149.1:0-28728 GCA_013396775.1 Cephalopterus ornatus
CCAGCCTCTTTGCTCTTCTCGGACTCTTCTTGGGTCTTTTTTGCTGCAATCAACTTCTTTTTTTTTTCTGATAAAACTTGGTGTTGTTTCAGGGAAATGCATAAAAGTGGGCTGATACCTTTTCTGGAGTAATACACCTACTGGCTGGGGTGGGTGACTGGAGTCCTCAATTGCACAGAGAGCAATTTTCAGCTCCATTTCGGTGTCCATAATCAGCCTCTGGCTGAGCAACCTACATGGTTGGACATCACTGCTGAGGTGCTGGCAGTGTGCTGAAGGCACACGGCTCCACGTATCTTTTGTCTTATCTGACTATTAATAAAGTCAGTGCTGGTACTTGGGATAGACCTGAAGAAATTCTAACTGCAGTCCAGACTCCTTTGTTTCAGTGTGATTTCCCATAATTAGTTAATTCCGTGTGCAGTTCTCTGGTGTTACTGGCATGATCCTTTCTGTCATTTTTGGTTGGTTAGCAGATGCTCTCCCAGTTTGACATGTGACAACCTCACCGGATGGGTTCAGGCTTTGTTGGTGTCCCAGTTAGCCTACAGCAGAGAGATCTGCCCAGCCAGGTCGGGAGGCTTCAGCTTCCTCTGAACACAGCAAAACAGCTCCCTCACTCTGAAGGTGCGATTTAGCAAGAGGCACAGTGGGGAATGATGGAGAAAAGCAACATCAAAATAATAATTAGCCCCATTTTCTCTCTTATTATGAGAGTAGGTCACTAAAAACATTGAGCTCCTGGTGGAACATGTTGTATGAGATATAATTTTAGGTGGTTTTTTTGTTCGTTTGTAAGTACCTCTGATGTCAGTGAAAGCACAAGTACTTTTTTATATATATTACCTTTTTTTTTTTCCACCCTCCCCTTAAGGATGCTGATATTCTAGACATAGAAAGCAAACACTTTGAAGATTTGGAATTTCAGCAGCTTGAACATGAAAGCAGGTTAGATGAAGAGAAAGAAAATCTGACCCAACAGCTCCTGCATGAGGTAGCTGAATATCAGCGCAGCATTGTCAGTAGAAAGGTAAAAGCACTAACAGTTGACTCATTTGTTCTTTGTTGTTGAGTATAAAGGTAATGAAGTGGCTCTACAACCTGCCCATCTGCAGGAAGTAATGCAAAGTGTTCCTCTTTGGAAAAGTTTTTGAAGCAGAGCAAAGACAATAGCCCAGTGACATCCCACACAGATCAAATCATGCACTTTTCCAAAAGGAAATAAATCGACGTTTCCTGCCCTGTTTGTAATTTTGCATATGAAAATCAAATCCTTTAGTTTGCTACAAAAAAGCACCAAAGCATATTTTTTTCTTCTTTAAGAAAGGAGATTTGTACACTCTGGACAAAACTACAGTTATTTTAGGCTTGTTATTGATGTTGATGCTAAATGATTTTCTTAAAATAATAAACATCAACAGTGAACTCTCATGAATAGGATCCTTGATGTGAGTTGTTTTGTACTTTGAAAATGAAACATAAATTGTGATTGTTTGCTTTTTATATTAGGAAAAGATTTCTGCTCTCAAAAAACAAGCCAATCATATCGTCCAACAAGCACAAAGAGAACAAGATCATTTTGTAAAAGAGAAAAACAACTTAATAATGATGCTGCAAAGGGTAAGTATTTATTGTCTTTCAAACATGTAATAAAAGAGCATTTCATAGAATAAAAGAATGTAGAGCACAAGAAAAGCAGAAGCTAACAAGTTGGTATAATGTGACAGACAAGGTTTGCATCCATTCACCTTTAAAAAAAAAATCATTTGCAATTACTCAGCAGACTTCTTAAGAGAAAATGCTAGTGGCATTTGGTAATTTAAAGGGTTTTAGAGGTGCCCCCTTTTCAGAGGGCTCAACATGAGAACTGAACTTCACCTGGATGCTGAAGCTAGAAGCTCGTGCTCCCTGTGTGGCTGCTGGAACTGTGCACAAGGAGCTCAGAATTTTGGCTTGTAATAGCCCATACTAGGCCACAAGGTGAGCTCCTTAACATCAGCTCACAGATGGTTAATAAGAAGCTGGTGTGAAACATTCACGTCCATTTGATGTTTTGCTTTTAAGTATGAGAAAAATCACATTAGTTTACTGAGCAGAATCATCATTTCCAAAATGTTGAAGGAACACTTATTTGGTTTGGCTGGGCTGTGGTTATTAAATAAAATCCTGCACTAACTTTTTGTTCTGTACCTCCATTTTTTGTTCAGTTCTACTGTAAATGGATGAAGCTAAAACTCTGCTGTGCAGTTTCAGCTTTCCATCTCAGTGTGTTTCTTCATACGGTGAAGAAAATGACTAGCATTTATTTTTTACTTACAAAGCTGTTGGCATTTAACATAAAATGTCTGGTTTTAACAGGAAAAAGAAAATCTCTGTAACCTGGAAAAGAAATATTCCACACTTTCCGGAGGAAAGGGATTTCCTGTCAGTCCCAATAGTCTAAAAGAGGTAAAGAGTTTCACTGCCTTTGACTTTACCATAAGTAACTTTTAATAATACTTCATACAAAAGCACTTTAGTATTTAGTGAAGCCCTAGTCATCACATCATTCCAAAGTAATTTCATACAGTTTCGGGTTTTTTAAGTTATTGATGGAAGTCCAGATGCATGAGTGAGCAAAAATAGCTTCTCTTGACAGTCTTCCAGATATGACTGGTATTGCCTTAATCTCTTGCTTTGGAAAATTGATTGTTTTTACGTGTGTGGAGTGTGCATGTATATGTCTAATTTTCTCAAAATAGACAATTAGAGCTCATTGAAGTGAAGAAGAATGAGTCCAGGAATAACTCTGTTCAAGTACAAATACAGTTCAGTCTTATTTTTGCACTGTAGATTTTATCATTGCATCTCCTCCCCTATTCTAAGGCTCTGCCTTAAAGCATGACAAGTGTACATTCTGTTCTTTTCAAAAAGCACTAAATTGAAGACTGCAAGGTATTGTTATTGTAAGATACCTTTTGAGCTATTTATTTATCTTTTAATAGCTAGAGTAAGTGGAAAATTTAGCATTTAACATACACTGACAGGTATTTATGGCTGCTTCATTAACTTCTGCTTAAGAGGACTGACTGGACTTGCTGGATCTACTTGTATCAAAGACCTGAACAAGGTCTGCCACATCTAATGATGTAGGTGTCACTGTGGGACGTTGGGCTATTGAAGTCTAAAGCAACCATGTGTCCTTTCAGCACTTGGGAATTGGGATCTTGCTTACGTGGTCTCCAAGTTCCTGGTGTGCAGTTTCACATGCCAGTGGGGTTGAGCACTCTTCCCTGCTGCAAGCCATGTTGCAGATGCTTAGACTTGCAGTGCCCTAGGGTGTGTTCTGAGCTGGACATCTGACCTCCCACCAGGACATCTGGCAAGTCTAAGCTTCTTTTTTTTTTTTTCTTTTAGAGATGGATCTGTTCATTCTCTCACTAGAGTGGGTGCTATCTCTGAGGTTTTTTCTTCATATCCATATAATGGCTTGTTTAATCACATATTTCAAAATGTACCTACATTTTGTGAGCCTACACTCTTTAATTAAATGGATTATTCAGTGCTGTCATTCTGTTCACTGCAGTGAAGTCAGGACTTACTCCAAGGCAAATAAGAGAAGGAACAGCACAAGTTACCTGTTTCATCCTCAGTGTTCCCATAGGTTCTGTGCTATAAAGGAAATGCCTTTCTTTGCCAGATGTTGTGTTTATCTCAGTCCAGTTAAACTTTTCTCTGACTGCTCTGGCACCTTTGAAAATCAGGCACCAAATGGCACACAGGCTTACACAGACTGCTGGCACACAGCAGTTAATCTCACCATGCAGTTGCTCACACATTAGTCGAGCCCGTGGTCCAACGTTTCCCAGGCCCTCTTCACCAAAGCACACATTTGTAACTCTCCTCCATCCATTGTGAAGTTTACTCCCCTCCTGCAAAGCAAGGAAGTGACATGGCCTCACATAAGGAGGCAGGATGCTTATCCTAGTACTTTAATAAGCACGGAAAATCAATGCTGTTTAAAAGTTCAGCATTGACAAAATTACTTGGATGACTAATCTGACCTGAAACCATTTATTTAATCTAATGTAATAGGGGCCTGAGCTAATGAACAGCAGAGTCATTTGTTCTTTACTTTGTTTTTTATCCCCATGATGAATCCTCATTGGCGTTGTGAGTCAGAAGTGAATGTTTTTCATACAATGGTGACAGTGCTTTTATCTTTAAAAATGAACACAGTATTGTATCAACAGACTTGCTGAGTTTTGGTTACTGATAAACTGCTACTATGAGATTGATTAAGCAAGTTTTATGTTAATTCATACCGGACTCTATTTTACTGTAGTCACATGGTTTGAGAGATAAACGTTAGTATCTTACCCAGTTTCCTCATTTAATAGATCATGAAATAATATCAGAGTTAAGATTTGCCTCCTGTTTGTATAGTGCTGTGTTCACTGTATGATACCTTATCTTCCAGAATTGTCTTATCTGCTTCAGATAACCGATAACATACGTTGAAAATTATGCTAATAGATAGTAATGCTGGGGTTTTTTTCAACTTGCCTTCTATGATCATTGCTAAATTTAGGCATTTTCCAAAAGAAGAAATACTATAGTAGAGTGTGGCTTCTCTTACTGAATTGCTAAAGTAGCCACACTGGTATGTTGCTGTGTTGGCGCAGTAATGGAAACATAGTCCCTTCAACACACGCTCAATGTGAAAGCAGCTTACCATCTTGACTTAAAATATATCTCTCTCATCTTTATGACATTGCTTCAGCAGTGATTTATCCTTCCTTTTGCATAGCCTTGTTGGATAAGAAATCAGGACATTTGACTTTGTTCAGCCTCGAATCTTATACACAATGGATTAGAATCCATATTTTATTTTCTAAATAACATTTGTGCAGTTAACACCAAAACACATCCAATTGTATTTTGCCAAAATCTGCACGCATAAATCTTCTCTGCAAGCAGCAGTGCACTGTGATGTCCCTGCCATCCCTCAGTCCATCACATCCTGTACGACTGTTTAATTTAAAAAAAAAAAAAAAGAAGCAAATTGTAATGGCTACGGGGCTGACACTAGCAGCATCTTAACTGAGTCTTCTGGTAAGGTATAAAAGTCAGAAGCATCTTCCAGACAATGCAACTGAAAGATGTTGTGTTAGCATAATTTAAGGGATGGCTTGTCCTTGTGTAAGTTCCTCCCAGTTTCGTTAATCATTTGATTTACTCAAATTAGCTTAGTAGTTAGGCAAGAAACAAATCAGGCTATTTTATTTAAACATGGACAAAAAAATTAGGATATAAAAATAAGATTTGTTCTTCCTTTTCCCCCAGTTTGCTTTCCTGAGAAAGAGCTACACAATTTCTAAAGGGTATTTACATATTAGCAAAATCTTTTGGACACTTAAAGTACATTTGGGTTTTGATTACACAAATGTTTTTGAAATTAAATTAAGAACAATTTTCAGAATCCAAGTATTTAACAGTTTAAAAGCTTGATGCTAATTTTATTTGTGATTAAGTATTTAATTGATAACAAATATTTGGCTGTAGCACTCTAAACTAACTTTCATTGTACTGGATACATTAATACTCTTGCACGTCTTTTGGCTTTTGCTCCTTTTAACTTCTGAATTCCTCCTTTTAGGGCTATATCAGTGTAAGTGAAATTAGTGAGCTGTATGGCAATTCCACGAATATATCCCCTTCCACTCAGACCCCCACAGATGCTGAAGCAGTTGCCACTGAGCCTTCCACGGCTGTGCTGACGAGCCAGCCACAAAATAAAGAGGTTTGTTTGAGAGACATTTCCCTTTGTTTGCATTGTTCTTTCATGAGTGCCTTTTTATTTTCTTTATTTTTCATTTTTTGGTAATTCAGCATGTAACAAATTGACCCGAAGGCAAACTGCCATGTGTCAGTTACCAAGTCAGATAATAGGTTTAATAGTAAAGCTGAAGGACTGTTCCAGTTGCAAAGTGTCTTTGGTGAGGTAGATGGGACTGAAGGCCAAAAAACCTGAATCCTTATGACCCAAGCAGCACTAAATGACAGTCTTTGCCTGTCAAACACAATAATGTAATGCATCTTTGGGAAACCATTTTTGGACAAGCTTAATGATGACTGGATCAGTGATGCTCAGGTGTTCATTTGATATGATTTGTAGCTTCTTCTTGTTTTGTTTTTTTTTTTTTTCCCTATAAGGTGGTAGAAGTATATCTTGAATATTTGTGGGAGATGGGTAGCTTCTACCTATCTTAGCTATTCCATGGAGTCTGTCCAGTCTGTCTTCTAGCTTACTCTCTTTTTCCTTAGTCTTTGTGATGTTTTTGCCTTTGTAATGACCATAGCGAATTTTTAATAAAACCCCTTTTAAAGGAATGGAATAACCTTATAATTGTAAAGCCACCTACCTTTATGTTGCAATAAGGCAGCAACTGGTTTAGAATTTGGCATTTCTGTGCTGCTTCTCGTAGCTCAGTATGCCTTGAGAGTTGCAATACAACACATGTCCTTTCCTGCTAAACACTGCAACAAACACAGTGCTAGAACTGCAGCTTGTATGTGCCATATCTTCTGAGAAATTCCAAAAAGAAAACTCTGTGTGTAATTTCTCTTTTTTCTATAAAGCTAAGATCACCTCTCTGTTCTGGATTTGTGTTTCCTCACTCTCTTTCTCCTCGCTCTATTGCTCAACTTCCATCAGTCCATTGGCCTGAGGTCATGGCTACTCATGTAGATCCTATTCCTTTATCTGACACACCTCCACCTCTGCCAGCTAAGAAACACCGCAGGCAACAACAGGTAACAGATTCAAAGCTGGTAACTTGGGATTGTTTTGTTTTATTTGCGTTTCTTATGGTGGCCATGAAGTTGATTTACATGTGAGGTTTTTAGAGTCATATGATAGATCATGACTTGATCATGCTTGCAGAGTGTTGCTCTTAAAAGCACTCATTTAAAAATGAACACAGTGTATTATAGAATATTACTGAACAAGATTTCTCCTTATATGAACAATGCAGAGGCCAATACTAATATTTAAGAGCCACCATTGCTGTCCGAGGGCTCGCAACAATGAAGTGCATATGCCTATATTTGAAGTCCTAAATTAATTTTTCATCTGCATTGGGACAATGCCTTTCAAAAACTGTATTGGTTTTAAGCCACCAATTCATTAGAATAATTTGTAAATAACACTTTTTCTTTGTAATTGGGTTCCGCTTGTATGCTAGACTTGAATTTTTGAAACAAAAGGTACAGGGATGTGTACACAAAATGTGCACATGAATTTAATGCATTTTTTTAATCAGTATTCTTTTAATGTGATATTTGTAAAACTCCTGGAAAGTGCTGCGAAGCAGGATGTACCCTGTATTTTAGATTTTGTTCTTTCCAGACCACTGCCTTCAGTATTGTCCATATAGAGCATAACTGAGCAAGTACGTCAATTCGTTTTGTCAAAACTGTAACAAATTGCCTTTGAAGCATTTCAGAAATCTGGAAGAGCGCAAGAAGCAGCACAGGGAATGCACGTACATGAGCGATACTTTACCTCGCAAGAAAACCACTCCGTCTGTATCACCGCACTTCAACAGCGCCACGCTTGGACGGAACACCGCGTCCAAAGTACGTGGCTGCTATTTATAGCCTTCCAGCATCCCTGTAAAACCTGTGTCATGTCACAGGTTAGGTCGGGTTGCACTGTAAGCATTAGGCAATCCCCCAGATGCACATCTGAAACGGACTCTGAAAGAACTTCAGGTTTATTAACATACGGGAATGTACACGAAGCCTTCCATTCTTCCAGCCGTTATTCCGACCTGTGGGAATGCAGTGGTGCAGTACATTAATCGCAACTGCATGATTTCTACCTCAAGGATTCTATTTCCAGGCTAGTTTTAAATTGATTCTAGGGACACAACATTCTTTCCTACCTAAGGCCTTTAAATGGTAAAGATAAGGTTGTGTCTAAAGTGAAAATACTTTTCATTTGTGACACATAGTAAATGAACAAACAGCAGGAAGGTGGAGATACTACCTTGAAAATATGTTGATACCCATGACAAAGCAATTTGCTGATATAAAAAAAAGTCTTGTAATGTAGTTTTAAGCATGTATTTACAATATTTCCCACAGGGACATTTACCATTAGGACAAAGCAACAGCTGTGGCAGCGTACTTCCTCACTGCCTGGCAACCATGACCAAAGAGTCAGAGTCAAGGAGGATGCACAAAGGTAAGACCTTTTTATTTGATTAATTTCTGTTTAAAGTCCGTGTTCAATTTTTCAGGAAATAAGCCTGAAACTGGTGTTGTTATAATGAACAGATCTGTAAAATAAATTTACTTCTTGGTGAAAAAAGCAATTTCTAAATGTAATTTTTTTTTTTATTATAGGCAAAATAAGAATATTATGACGTAGGTGCACGTGTAGTTTTGAAGTACATGGTGACCAAATATAATCCAGTAAAGAAGAAAAGTATTTTGAAAAATACACATTGTGTTAATTGGGTACTATCCTTGAGTGATTTTGAGGCAATATCCTACATGTTGCTTTGGTTTTGGTTTTTGGTTTTGTTTTTTTTTTTTTTAATGTTGTGATCTTAAAAACGGTTTTTCACGGGCATGTATTTTTTTCTGCATAAATTCCCCAGATAGAGGATAAAGAAGCTGTGAATGTGGTACTATAAGGGGTCTTAAATATTTGGGCCACAAAATAGGAAGGGAGAGATATGTTCCATTGTAGATAGGTGGCTGAGTTTTTGTAATAGGGACACAGCAATTCTGGATCCAAAAGCAAGTTACATCTCTGAAACATGATCTTGTAGGCTATGGGATTCTGTCTGTTGCTTGTCGACTTGAATCAATACACTTATTTTCTGCTTTAATAAGATGGATTATTCATAAGTGTCCCATCTTCAAATGGAGTTGCTCCTCGGTGCCATCTGTCCATTTATTTTCTTTCCAGCATCTGCACTGCTGTTACTGATATTAGTGCAAGAAGTCCTTATGTAGAATTGCACTGACTATGGCTGAGCTGAGATAGGATCCGTTCTGTTGTTATGGGACTTGTCAGAGCTAGCAGCTGTTAAAGGTCAAAGCAGATGACTGATGTTAGTCATAAGCTCCAAGATGACTCAATACAGGGATGGAACAAGCATGCTGGGGAAGGATCATGACTTAATACATCCCCTTTATAGAGCTGATACAGTTGTGTTGTTGGGTTTGAGCTTTAGTTATGCAGCAGGCCTTCTACAAACCCAGTGTGCTGTAGCTAACTTACCTTGAGGTATTTCAGATGAAATACAACAAGAGCTTCACGCTCAGCTTGGAAAGCTTCTTCAAAGTAATGTGTGTGCAAGGGTGGAATATCTTGCAAGTACATTCAGACTCATCGTTGGGATGTTTTTTCAGTTTGAAAATCAGTAAGGATGTCTTGGCTAAACTTTGACAAGAGATCATGTTTAAAATTGTAAATAATTCTGTAAAGTGGTTGCGAAAGCGCATTAGTATGTGACCTAAAACCTAATTACAAAGTGTTACCAAACCTAACACAGGCAAGGGGTTTTAAAAATAAATCAGTTTTAATCTTTAATTTTTTGTCATCATGTAACTAAGATAATCTAAGAGTAGAGTCAGGTTTCTTGTCACAAGAGTGATAAAGAGAGAAACCTCATGAATCAAAATTGAATATGGCCTGTCATAGAAGAGAAGCAGGGGAGAATGAGAGAGATGTATTCATTAAGGCACTTGGCACAGCGCTTTTCATATGCCATTGAGGAATCGTGTGCTAGACTGCTTCTCATACCAGGTGACCATTATTTTTTGAAAGATCTAACAGTTTGAATGGAAATAGTAAATTATGAAGAGAGCCTTAAGGGGTTAATTTGTTACTGGGAAAGAGGACAGTTCGAGATGTCCTTTTCTGAAACATCAGCTTTGCCAAAGGGAAGTAATGCTGCTGACAGGTGCTTTATTTGTATTCTCACAGGATTTGCAAAGTAAGAGAGTTGTAACAGCAAGGATATAGGAACACAAGGATTGTTTGTGTCCTCCCTTAGTAGTTAGTGAAGGGTTTATTTTCTTTATGTTCAGCATAGAGCTCCCTGAATTTATTGCTATTGGAGGAACTTGAAGAGTGTAACTGGTTTTGCACTTAAGTGCCGTGTTTGTAGGTTGGGGAAAGCTCCTTTGACGGGGTAACACACCACAGAAGTGATTGCAGGGCTCTTTCTGCCCTGCAGGACAGAACTCAGCAAGGACAGAGATGTCCAAGTCAGGTGGCTGGAGTCAGATTTCTATCCAGTATTTCTCTGCAGCTGTACAGAAGGGCCAGACAAACAGTCTTCAGGCAATCTTCATTCAGCATTATGGGCATGGCCTCAATAAGTGTCATGGTTTGAGCAGGGAAGGGACTGAGTTTCTCCTAGTACTTCATACCCGTGCTTAGCACACAGAGGGAAAGTAAATTTTCTTTAAGGTCACAAGTCAAGAAAGTGCATTTCTGTGGAACAGTGAGGTTTAGGTAATGTTCTGGACATGATGTGCTATTTGAACACACCACACAGTACAACTGAATTACAATACCATTGTTCATTAAAATTCTGAAATCTTACTTGTCTTCCACTGAAATCAGTGGAACTTGTCTGAGTAACTAGGATGAATTTCAGCAGACTCCCTTAAATACATCATTGAAAACCAAGCCAAATGCCATGTCAGCAGACATACTTGGAGACGTTTTCTTATTCTATCACTGAATGATAAATGTTTATAATATCATAAATACAGTGTATTTATTACAAAAACATTATTGAGGTAGGTCAGATTTGCCTTTTCAGACTATGTGAATATTTATGAGGAATAAGATTTGCTAACAAATCAGTGGAACTCTGCAAATGTACAGAGACTGATTATACTGATAAATATGAGCTCGTTCCTCTTCCTGCTCCAGAAATTAGCTGCTCACCTAAAAAAGGTGATGAATAGATAAAGTGTTCTCTACCCGTCATGCACTGAACCAGTGCTTGCTTTCCTTGGGTCTCTTTTCCCACTTGACAGGTTTTTCACTCCATCAGTTTTCTGTGTTCAAGGTGATCTATTGCAAAAGACATGGGAATCTTGGCTTCCTGATACCTTGAGCATAGAGCCGCACCCAGTGCCTTGGATCTGGGGGGTACTTGGCTCAGTGGAGAGCCAGGGTCTCGTGTTAAATGCCACTTCATCCCCTCAGCCTGGAGCCCTGGATATCATGCAGTGTCCCACAAACTGCTACCCAAAGAGGGTGGTGCGCTCCTGAAGTGGTATTAGTAGCTTCCTGTGCTCCTTAGGGCTTGATAGCAGTGAGCAAAACTTCTAGACCAGATATTTTGGGGAGTGTGTATAGATCTAAAAGCAAGTATATTTGACATTGATTGGAGGAAGTGGCAGCTCAGCTAGTTTTAAGGTATTTTCTGAGTTTTATCCCTAAACTACTCATGGTCTAAAATAAGTCTCGTCTAATAATCTTTCTCCAGTTCTTCTTATTTCAGTCCAAGAAGGTAAATGTAAAACTCTGAGATGAAAAAATGAAAATTAAAAATGAAGTCAGGAAATGAAGAACAGCCACCTGAGTTTGAACATGAATTTCAATCCCATTTGCTTGATGCAGGAACAAGTAATATCTATGAATAAATTTTAGGCTGAATGCATTAGGAAATAATTTCATTGAGCTTTAAGTACTAAACAGTCTTTATTCCAGGATTACCAAAACTGTGTTTAGTCAGTTAGGTGAGTTCAAGAATTGTTATTGAAAGAAACAGTCACTGTCAGTAATCATAGCCCGAGTTATGAGCAACTTATAAATTGTTTCAGAGGATGCATACTTGTTATAAATCTTTAGTGGAAAGGCTGTTTCTTAGTTGCCATTCATAAGGTACTTTTGAAGCACTGTATTTATAAATTCACCTCCTGTGTGTACGTGCCTTTGAAACCAAACCATATGCCAAAAAAAGAATGAAGAAGCTGCTATTTGGTACAGTTTGGAGACTTCACACTGCACAGATTGAGACTCGGCCACAGGGAGCTCCCGTGGAGCGCGGGGCGCCAGAAGCCTGCACAAGGACAGGCAGGAGTGAGGAGGGGGAGTTAGCCAGTTTAGTCCCACTGACTGCAGGAGGGACTCCAGAAGGAAAAAGGGAATGGCTAGCTGGGAATTAAGGTGTAAGACCAGACACAGCACTGGGAACAAAACTGTTGGAACAGCAAAGTGAGGTACCAGAAAGATGATTATTTGTATTCCTTCTAAGCTCTACAGAAAAAACAGCATACTGCAGGCAAGGGATATTTGTACAAAGAAATTATAAGCTTTTCAAAGCAGTTTGCCTTTTTTATGTTGTTGTTGTTGTTTGTCTGTTTTTCACTCTTTTTCTTACCAAACTCAGGAAAAGCCAGAAAAGGTATGAAACAACCCTTCACCTGGCTTTATCTACCATGTCATGTTTTTGCAAAAGTTCCAATTGCATCAGCACTGTCAAGTAGTTCCCAAAATATTGCAAAACTTTTAAATAATTGTTAAATAATGATAGCGCTTCAAAAATTCTTTTCTCTGTGCTGTCAACTAACTTGTCACAACAAAACTTCTGATTTATGCTAATATCTGCAGAGCTATGGCTCTGCACAGGCCTAATCTTTTGCTTCTTTGCTCATAGCCACACAAGTAGAGCAGAAAATTTAGAAATCTTTGCAGCTCTATGGGTGACAATGACAAGGTAGACAGACTTGGGCTTCCTACTTTGACATGTTTCCACACAACAAATATAGCTTGACATGTTAATGTCAATCTTTAAAAAAAAAAAAAAAAAAAAAAAAAAGAAAAAAAGAAAAACAAAGGGGAAAGAAGGAAGAATAGGAAAAAAAGAAAATGTAATGGGATCTTTTTCATGAAATACTGGTGGTTTTTTTTACATACTTGACAGTGCCACTTTCAATAACAGCTTTCACCTTAAGTTCTACCCTCACAAAAATTTTGTGGTGTTATACCTGGGTTTTGTGATTCTGCAATAACTCCTTTGGAATATTTTTCTTTAATGATATGGCTTTATGGATACTTGCAATATTTTGCTCAACAGTGTGGCTGTTAACACAGTTAAGTTTACTGTTTTACTACAGAGCAGTGGATCTCTGTAGTATAAAGTCAATACAGCAAGAAACATTTTAGCTTTTGTATCAGGCTAGACTTCCCTGGTACAAATCTTGTCTTGTGGGATAATTTTAGTTAAGTGCTGGATCTTACAAGGAGTCTAATATTTTTAAGTGCATGTTGTGTGAATAGGCACCTGAGCAGTTAATAATTCCTGAAACAACAGGCAACAGATTGTGCCTGCCCGATGTGTAAGTGTGGCTGTAATGGAGACTGGTTGGTTGTGAGGCTTCTTGGTGTCAGTGCTCAGCTCATCCTGAGCTTTGAGCTGCCTGTTGCTTACAGCATGAAGATAAAAGGAGAACACTGAGTTATGCTTTTTTTTCTGTGAATGAGTCTCATTTTTTTGCAACCTAACAAATGTGTGTTTCTTGCAGTGTTCAGTAACATTTGCATGATTACAAAAATTTAAGTGATAAATGTTTGACTTAAAAATGGGTTCTTTATCTTAATGGAAAGTTGACTCCTTTAGGAGAGTGTCTGTAGAACTGCTACGCTTCTCTACGCCTTTTAGATGGATTTATTTTTCAGTGAAATATAAGATGTGGAATTAAGATTTCTGAACAGGCAAGGTTTTGCAGAGAGCTCAGTAGAAAAAAAACATGGCATTTGAATAAAGTTCTTTCAGTAATTTATTTTTTTTCTCTTTCCCTAATGAATAATTGATAACCATTTCACAGGAGCAATTAGTCATTCCAAAGGTTTGCGTATGAAAGGTAATTGCTTATCTGCAATAACAGCAGCATCTGCCAAAATAAGGGTGGGAGGGGAACCAAGCTGCACATGTGACTCAGTAACACCTGTGTTGTGTGACGCTGTTATTTATGGCTGCTGAGGTGTATCTGTGTCCCCTTTGTCTCTTTTACTAATCGATGCAACTGAACTTTTATTGAAATTTAGTGTTCTTTTAAATGGCAAGTGAAGTCCCATTAGTTCCTCAGAAACCAGCTTTAACTGTTTGTGAGAAACCTTTGTACCGTACAAAGGGAAGTGAGGAGGAAACAATCTGCCTTGAAAATGCTTGTAGGGCACAATTTCTTTAATAATGTGCTTTAATCATTCAGCTGCAGAGACGCTTTTCAGATACCTGCAGCTGTTGTTTCTCTGAACTGGGGCTCTTCCCAATCTGGCATGGCAAAAAATATCAGAGTAACCTCGTATGTGCAGATAGAGAAAAAAGCAGGAAAATATTCCCACTTTAAGCATGTTTTCCTAACGTGAGTGTCTTAATAGTGTCTAGTAAACATTTTTATCTGGACCTTGCTGCATTTGTACATTTGTCTGCATTTTTCCTATGTCTGTTTATCTTAAATATGTAGAATGTCAGTGGCTGCCTTCCTGTACAAATGGGAGATTTTCATGTAGTCTGTCAGTCCTTTCTAATCTCCAGCTCTGCCAGCAGCTCAGAATTTGGGTCAGGACTGTGCAGAGAATATTATAAACCTGACTGAGTATCAGAACTGTGAGACAAAGTCTCACTTCTTGCATTCAGTGAAGGAAAAGATGAGCAGTACAGTTGCATTTGTAATCATATAGATTAAACAGCCCTGAAAAGGGCACTGTAAGATACTTCAGCCGTTAAATTGATAGCTGTCATTATACTCTCCTCTTCATCAGGCAAGCTCAACAACCTCTCTATAGGTCTGTATAAATACTGCTGCAATATATTCAAAGAGCAATGGAGACATGAGAGAAAAATAATTCTGAAGAAACATTTTCAAAGGACACATAGCCAAATAAAATTCCCTGTGTTCAAGAAGGATGGCTTTTCAGAAAAAATGATTTTGTGGAAAAATCATGATTTTTGTGGATAAAGAATATAACCCTTACAATAAACCTTATTTTTCTTTACAGTCATTGAGCTATAAGGATGTGCTTCAGTCATGTAGGGTGAACTGCAGTTTCAAAACTCCAGGAAAGTACCTCTACACTAGTAACTACAGTGATGTGACAAGCAGCCTGTATTATCTCAGCTGAAACTAAACTTGCAGTTACCAGAAGGCAAAGTTTTCCAAGCAGACAAAAAATAACCCATATTCAATAAAGTCAATCAGACAAGTACTCAAGACCATAGAATATCAGGGCTTTTTTTTTTTTTGCCTAATTTAATCAGTGTCAGTTCTCCTAGATCTCTGAATTTAACTGTATTACTTTCCAGATTAGGCCTAATTTTCATTTTAAAATGAAAATTTAATTCGTTTGAATTAGATTTTCATCATACACATACAAGAATATTTATTGAAAAGTCAGTTATATACTAATCTGCATATATTTGCATACATCATAGATTAAAACATGTATTTAAAGCTTTTATTTCAGTTATGATTAACTTGTGAAATTAACTGTAATACTGTAGCACCTCGGTTCACAGGGCAGTTAAGACTGAGATGATGTTCAAAATGCTTGTGCTGCTAACAAGTTACGTTCCAGTCACAAAATTTTTGTGTAAAACAAAGGTTTTCTCTGTACTTTATAGGGTATAACCATCAGCGCATCTGTGAAAACCAAAGGCAGAAGTCTCCTGAATTCTACAGCAGAACAGCATCCGAATCCAATGTGTATTTGAATAGTTTCCATTACCCAGATCGTAGTTACAAGGACCATGCCTTTGACACATTAAGCTTAGACAGCTCCGACAGTATGGAGACAAGCATATCGGCATGCTCACCAGATAACATTTCCAGGTAAATCATCTTTATTTCCGATCTTGTAATGTCACAGGGTTGGTTACCTGCTTATTTGAAGATGAAAAATAGAAATATGGAAAGGTTAAGTGATAATGTTGAAGCTTACAGAGATATCAGTGCTTCCTCCCCTGCTCACTACAGGGAAGGAATTTCCTCTGATAGGAAATTTCTCAAAGGCGTATGCTGTCAATGATGTACCCTTATTCTATAAGTCCAGCATGTTAACTTACTAGATGCTTAAGCTGAAACGCTCAGGGCTCCTCCAGCAGTCTTTTTTACCCTTTCCTCTTACTTTTCTGGGTTAGTAAAAACAGAGATGACACTGAAAGATTTAGAGCCCTTGGCTGCTTTTCTCATCCTCAGATGCTGCTTCTCAGATCAAAGGAGCATCCACGATCTGTGTTAGAAGTCCAGCCGACTCTCAAAATAGCATGCAAACAATTTTCTTCTGACAGTCTGGTTTTCATTTCTGACAGTATGGTAGTGCTTTCATTCCTCCTCACAGTCCTGCCCCAGCAGTTATACAAGCATTAAGTGGAGGCTGATAATTAAGTACAGCCTTGTCACAGCATTATGAATCCCTTGTGAACACAAAGACAGCTTTTTTTGGCTAGCATGTTGTGTTTTATACGGTATCTGTTTCCTGTGACAGGGAAGCCCCCTGATTTTCCCCTTGTAGTCTTTATCAGTGCAATGTTAAGTGCTTCAGAAAATACCAGTGGCATTCATTCTGCTGGCTTCTTTGTTTGGGCTTTTTTGGGTTGGTTGGTGTTGGGTTTGGGTTTTTTTAAGTAAAAACATTAGGACTCAGGTTTTGAGCATTTCTGTTTTGAACAGATACAGTTGGCCAGTTTCTGATAGCTGGAGATAGGCTGGGAATTACCTCTATCTATGTAGTGATCTAACGTGGCACTGGTATGAAATCTGAGTTGCTGCTCTGACCAATTTGGAGGAGGATGGTGTGTGTCTGAGCTACATCAGGGCCACCTTGTACGTGCAATCTCCAGCCCAGGATGGGGAAGGCCCGATGGCTGTTGAGTTTCACTGATGCTTTCTGTCCCTCTGCCTCACTCTGGTTCTTCATAAGCTTCCAGCCAATGCTGGAAGAAACCAAGCCAATAAACAAAACCAACTGAAAAAACAGAAAAGGACCCACTACGACAAGTCTTTGTTTCTCACAAGACAGACTTTGGCAAGGGAAGTTTGGGGTGTGGGGTGATTTTGTTGACAAAATTTGGAAGATAGGCAGATCATTTTCCTTTACAAAACTTCCCTTAAGCAAAATTAATTCAGACTGTTTTAGATGGTGGTTGACAATATTTTCTAGCCACATCAGACTGTAAGGGAAGACAATTTATGATGCTTTGTTCTGACATATTTAAAATACTTAAGTTATATTTTACCATGTTCAAGGTGAGAAAGACATTTTTTCCTGGAAATGCATAACATTTGTCCGTGCTCAAGGTACAGAAAAAATAGAACTGTAGCCATTCATCAACATGCCAAACAGTAGTACATCTCCTTTTTTTTTTGTTAGTGGCTATTGCACTGAATTGGATCAGAAACTATCAGCTCCATTCTTAAACTGCTTGATGTTGGACTGAAAAAATATTTCTTTAAATACCAAGTATTCCTTTAAATAACTCTGAGCTTCTTTTTTGTTTGTTTGTTTGGGGTTTTTTGTGCAGTGCTAGCACTTCAAATGTTGCAAGAATAGAAGAGATGGAGAGACTTCTGAAACAAGCACACGCTGAAAAGACTAGGCTGCTTGAGACCAGGGTAAGCATAACTTTGTGTAAAACTAAGACTAGTTAGTTTAGATAATATCCTCCTAAACACAATACTGAACCCTGAATAGTTTACACCTAATTAACACTTAAAAATTACCTCTCCCTTCCTGGTTTCACCCTCACACTATACCTTTGAGCCCCTATGCAATATCTGCTGTCTCAGTGGGCGAGTTGATGGCAAAAACCCATGAGAAGCTAGGTCAGCATTGTTCCAACACCTGCTAGGAGAGCTGCTTGAGAAGAACTTTCATTTCTGTTTGCAATTCTTATTCCAAATTTCAGTCCACTGTGCTGGATATATATTTCTGCCTACTTAAGAGGCAAAAAGGGATTTGGCCCTAGCTTAGAAATTGCATTACCAACTATAAGTTTCACATATAATTGAAGTTCTGCGTGTGCTATGGTATTTAGGAACGGGAGATGGAAGCTAAAAAACGAGCTCTGGAAGAAGAAAAACGCCGCAGAGAGCAACTGGAGAAAAGACTGGAGGAAGAAACTAGCCAGAGGCAAAAATTAATTGAAAAGGAAGTCAAAATACGTGAGAAACAAAGAGCACAGGTGAGATATGTTGATGTGAAACAGTTTTGAAGTGCAAGACTTCCCCTTCATATACAGAAAGGACTTAAGTGTATTTCTGCCAATGGTAAACAGAACAGCTTTTAGCTGAACAGATGGATTTTGTATTTCTGAGGTGAAACTGTTTTGTATGCTTGGGCTCTTGGAGCCTTAGATGCCCAGGTATTCATTTAAAGTTAAATAATAGCACAGATATCTACTTAGCATCTTACATATAAAGTATAAATATTAATCCTATAAGGTTTGTTACTGAATATGGGCAGAGCAGATTTTTTTTTTTTTTCAGCCAGAACAACAGAAATTTGTGAGTTTGTTAATTTTTTAAACCATTGGTGTGGGGTTTGTTTTGTTTTGTTTTTTCTTTTAATACATGAAATACCTTAGAATGTGAATCGTTGCTTCCAAATAGTTAAAAAAAACCCAAAACAAAATAACACACAAAAAAAAAAACCAAACAAAACTAAAAAAACCCCCACAAAACAAACAAAAAAAAACCACAAGGAAAACATAAAGAATCTTTTCCAGCTCCTTATCTACTGTAGATAGGACATAATATTTTTTCAAAAGTTACTGGAACCATACAATATGAGAAACACTGCTGAATTTAAAAAGTGTTACCTCGTATACATTTTTGCTTCTCTTTAGGATTTAGAGGCATCTTGAACTTTCTTTAGGCTTAGAGGTCTTACCTATTTGTTTATTCTGCCAAAACTAGTAATATCTATAAGGTACAGCAAATAGAATAGGCAGTCACTGCTAGTATTCTAGAGCAAGAAAATGTCTCCACCATAATAGATGTATTTGAGTGCAGAAGATTCCATATCATATTTGAAAATCTTTCTGGTTTTATCTGTGCTACCTTTGCTGGTATTTAACCAGCTGTTTCTAGTTAAAGAGATACATTCCTTTGTTTTAATATAAGATGTAATTACAAAGACTAAATTTTACTTACTTGATGGCCTTTTTTTCTAAGAAATTTTGATGACAACTCAAGTATGGCATAAACAACAATGCAATGGTGATATCTTTATCCCCAATTACAGCATGCATGTGTTGTAAATAGAATGCCCTATTAGTTACTGCTGATTAGCAGACTTGGCAGAGAGGCTGAAGATGGAGTTGGCAGGAAGACAAAACCTATCTGTCAGAAATGACTACAGGTTTTTTGCTAATTTTTTTCTTTCCTTTGTAGAGCAAGACCCGATTTTTTTCCCAGCAGTTTTTGACACTTAGAAACATAAGCTAGAGGAAGGAACTCGACCTTTGCACTTGCCAAAGCTGGTGCCAGCTTGTATCATACAGAGTTGCATAATTTTAGAAGGGTGCTAAGAGTTCTTGTGGGCAACACAGCTCCCATTGCGTCAAGAGGTTCTTAAGAATGCAATGAGGGAAAGTCCCTTCGATTTGAGAGTCACAGTGGGATTTAACAGGCTAACTTTAGGAATGAAGCTGGGGCAGATTAGTTTCTCCAGGTCACTGACTTCTCTGGAGTCCAGGGGAAGAGAGGAAGGGAGATGCTCCTTTCACAGATCATTCAAAGTGCCTGAAATCAGCTTCTCTTCCAAAGCAGCCTCTCTCTGCCTTGACTGCAGCAGGAGCCTTGGGAGACACGTCTTTTATGTTTAAAATGAGCAGGGGTGGTTATGCATACACCCTCCAGACAAAGAAAACAAGCATATTCCCTCAGCTGGCAGAGATCCCAAATTACTATCTCCTCCTGCTTGTTCTCCCAACTGACACTATCCAGGCTTGATGTGCAGTCTTGAACTGCAGTCAGAAATGGGGCACTATCTCCTGCACTGCTTTGCTGACTCTTGCAGAGGGAGACATTTCATCTCTCTATAGCATATTGCTGATTGTGAACTAGATATCACATTTCAATTCATTCAGAAGAAAATAATTCTATTTTGTTCACTGCAATCTCTGAAACTAACTAGCAGTTACAGTTCACTCTCATTGTTAATTTTTCCTGCAATAGTAAGTTCTTATTATTTTTATTATACTTTGCATGCAAATACCTGTAGCAGTGAAATATTAAAGAGTGAGATATGTGCAACGAGTATTTAGCCCAGAGAAAAAA
This sequence comes from Cephalopterus ornatus, assembly GCA_013396775.1. Lineage (NCBI taxonomy): Eukaryota > Metazoa > Chordata > Aves > Passeriformes > Cotingidae > Cephalopterus > Cephalopterus ornatus. Next base: position 20,305 of record VZRE01002149.1, read on the forward strand.
AGGGTTTGTTTAACATCACAGAAATGAAGTTCTTGGACTTGATCTAAAGCAGCAACACACCTTTACATTTAATTAGCATCTTAATTCTAAAACAACCTTTCTATGCTGTGTGCTACCAGCTTATGAGCTGACGATTTCAAGAAACTGCTATGCTCTATTTGACTTTTATAAAGTTATCCAACACTGTAAAGTTGGAAGTTTAAAGGATTGTTTGATTTTTCTTTTAAAGAAAATTAGGGCTGCAGCAAAAAAACTCTTTATTTTTCTTACATTCATTCTCAGAATCCGTGAGCAGTTTGCAGTTGTGTCCTCGCAGCAGCAAGTTAAGACTTCTCTGAAAAACAATATGATTTCTTTTCTTTCCTGTAGGCCCGTCCCTTGACTCGCTATTTGCCTGTTAGAAAGGAAGACTTTGACCTACGTAGTCACATCGAAACAGCTGGGCACAACATCGAGACCTGTTACCACATCTCCCTCACAGAGAAGACCTGCCGAGGCTTTCTGATTAAAATGGGAGGAAAAATTAAAACGTGGAAAAAACGATGGTTTGTTTTTGACAGAAACAAGAGAACTTTCACTTACTACGCAGGTAGGTTGCAGGACCACTGCTAGGGTACGTGTGTCTCTCTATTTTCCTGTCAGCCTCAGCTGTGTTATGAATGTAGGGAGTCCAGATAAAATGTTTCCATTTCATCGGGTGTTTTACACTTAGAGCTCATGCGATCCCTTCCCTACAGTGTTCAATCCTAATGTCAGGTAAGGCAGAACTGAGCAAGCAAAACAAAGGAAGACAGGCAGATAAGGCAAGAAAAAAATGGAAGACGATCAGGTTCCAAGTACACAGAATAATGGCTCCACATAATTTATTTTTAAATATTATATACTTCCCCCAGTGACAGAATGATTTCTTGTACCCTTCAGACAAGAATATAATTTATTATACTTACCATGAAAATTGAATGGAATGCTTCTGTAGTCCTATTGCTTGATGTGCTGAAAAAGACTTTCAGGAAATTAAATATACAGAAGTAGACTTTTGAGTTTGCCTTATTTTGAGAGTTTAAGGAATTTCAGATGAAGAACGTGCAATACTCTAAAGAGGTTTCTGTATACTAAGTTGTGCTGTACAATATCTGGAGACATTATAAGCAGTACATTGCTTTGCTATCTTGGGGTAAACCCAGAAATTTGGAATGTAGGAACATACATGTTTCTCCAGTTGCTGTGCACATGGTTTGACTTTGAAGTTTCAGAGGAAGCCAGAAAAATGACATTATGTTCTGAATATTTATTACTAGGAGAGGCCAGACAGGGGCATATGTAGTATGGTCATTGCTAAAAAGCAGAAGAAAACATTGAGTACAAAAACCATCCAGTTTCATTTACTTTTATGACATTACTGCTTTCCAGCAGCTCATAAGGAACTTAAAATTGATGGTAGGGATATGCATTGCTCTCTATCTCTTTTAAAACATATATTTGAATTCATTATATTCATTCATTACATTCCCACTGAATATTTCTTACTAGTTTGCAGTAATACTATGAAGAACGTGACATTTTTTATTTTGTTCTTAACATCTGGTTTTTATGGGTTAGCAAGGCCTGTAACATAAAGTAGTGTTTCCATCTGCTACTGATCTCTTTTTTTTTCTTTTTTTAGTAGTCATGTTAACAGTTAACAGTATCAGTTTTGACTGCAGTACAGTTGCCATAATTTAATTTCGATTACAAAAGAAAACTTCTCATAAAGTCTCAAGGACTTCAGCCCAGAAGAATAGTTTTATGAGAATTCCGTACCAGCTGCACTAAAATGCCACTGCTTGTATGAGTCTAGATCTTTAAATACATGGTAGACTTACAAAATAAATATTGATGCTGTAAATTCATAGTATTTCAACTCTAAGTGAAAATACTGGTACATTGCTTTAGTCCTGCAAGTGCACTGGACAAAGTGCACTGAAGTCTGACAATTTAGTGTGGTGACTGAAGCATCTGACCTGAAGAATCCAGGGAACTCTGTAGGCCATTGTGATGGGAGCTTGTGGGTACCTGAAATACTCCTGGAACGAAGTTCCCAGGTGGGGCTTGAAAGGAGGGTGGATCCACCATTTGCTTGTACTGCACAGACAGTATGCTTTGTGTAGTATTGCATTTAGTTTAGTATAATCTGTGCTATAATCTCGTACCTCAGTGCTTCTACTGGTCCTCTGGGGGCTGGCAGAGAGATTCCCAACACTGTATTGTTTGCTCTCTGGGATTTCATTTTGCCATCATACAAAGCTTTCAAAACTGCCTGCAGCTACCGATAGGACGTAAGCTGAGTTCTGTGAGTGTTCAGAATGACAGCAGGATCTCTCAAGGGACTGATAAAGATGTTGTGCATGACTGTTCAGTGTTCTGGGGTCAGAAAGCACTGTACTCCCCTAATACAACAGTACCGGGAGTGGAAGGAAGTTTGCCCTTCGCTGTCTCGTGCAGTTGTGATGCTTCTTAACAATTTCTCATCCCACTGCAGGAAAATGCAGGGTAGATGATCTGTCTGGCTCCTTTTTCTTATGAAACATTATAGTTGAGACTGGTAAGATGTTAAGTTCCCAGTCTGTACCCTCCATGCCCTAATAATAGAATCATATGGGTTGGAAGGACCTCTGAGATCATCAAGTCCAACCCTTGATCCACTACTACCACAGTTAATTATTACAGTTAATGATTCACTAGGTAATGCTGGGACAAAAGGCAGCATAAGATGATGCCTGAAATAGTTTAGAATTGACCTTCTGCAAGTGTCTGCTTCTTTCCATTACCTTTAAAGGGAGATTAAGTCAACTGTGTCTCTGTTGTAAGTATCAAAACTTGAGTGAAAAAACTCCCAGCCTGTATGTCAGCTTTGCTGCAGTGGGATATTGGTACATAGTACCACTGGATAACAACTTACTCCTTATTAGCTGCCTCACTGGAAAACTATCCTTTGAGGCATTCCTATTTCAAACCCACTGAAGCAAATGGGGAGTTCCCTTTTGCAATGGGAGCAAACTGTGTGTAATTAATTTGGCTTTTATCTTGGGTGTCAGAGTAGGAGAGAGCAAACAGATGATTATGAAGCTGGAGCTGCTGCCCCAGAACTTTCAACCTCCTGTGAAAACTTTTCCATGTGTCAGAACTCATAGAAACTTGCCTACAGTCTGCTAACTCCACATTTGGATAATAAGTATTAGCTTGAGACTGAGGGAGATTATTAGAAACGTGAGGAAGCCTTTTTTTGAAAAGTACAAGCACAAAGGATGTTCTGATGTAAAGGTTTTGCTATCAGATTGTACTGAAAATTTGTTTATCTTAACAGTTTTCCTTTGAAGGCAAACTGAGTTCTTAACCTGCAAGCTGTGTGAAGTCTGGCTGGCTTTAATGCAGTTGGAAGATTGGATGTACCTGAGAGACATCTGTCCTTCTGTGGGCTAGCACCAACCATAATGTTTAGACGCCTCAGTGAAGGGAGTTATTTGCAAATAGAGGAGCAAATTGCACAGTCTTTTTTCCTTTGAAACCAGGTGGAAAAGAAAACATAGTAAAATCAAAAATGCATCTCTCAAAAAACCTGACAAACTAGTAACAAAGGTTGAAGTTTTCTGTGGGATTTTACAAGCAGGACTATTGAGCCAGTTACTTATCAGCTGAACATATATGGAAATGAAATTAAGATTTTGCTTCTTAAAGTACTGTTCATTTCAGTTCTCAAGTCATTCTATTCTCTCTTTTCCATTTTAGACAAACACGAAACTAAATTAAAAGGTGTAATATATTTTCAAGCTATTGAAGAAGTCTATTATGATCATCTAAAGAATGCATATAAGGTAAACTTTGTTATTGCTGTTTTAACCACATATCATAGAGCAATACACAGAGTATGGTAACTGCTGTGAAGTCAAAGGGAGAGTTGACATTATTATTAGAGGGGAAAAAAAAACACCACCAAAAAAACAAAACAAACATTTAAAGAAAAAAAAAACCTGTAGTGGAGGAAAAGGAAGAGGAAGCTAATCAGTGGTTAACACTGGGGTTTTTTTAATACTGATGAAAGCAAAGATAAGAGTGTCTACCTGAAAAGTGGGATTTGCTGCAAGGAGTTCCTTAGTCCAGTGGCGAGACCACTGAAATAGGCTTTGGCAAATACAGGCTTTGGCAAATCAAGGGATGCCTCTGTCCCCGGGAGGGAGTTAACTGGCACCCCCTGCCTCTCACCTGTAATTTAAATGAGTTGTGAACAAGCTGAATATATCCTTGGCTCAATGGATTTATGAAAGCCACTGGAAAGTGGGGGGCAGTTTAGTTATTTGGGCATGAAACAGCAATTTAGAGCCCTTTATTGCTGTGTAAAAGTCTAGTGGAAACACGCTGTAAGAAGTGTTCACGGTGAATGCAAACACTTCACGCACATCTGCTGCACTGTAAGATGCAGTGGTACAGCATTTTGCATTTTATCGTCTTCTTAACCCTATTCATAAATATCCCTGTAAGCAGTTTCCCTTCTGGTACCAATAAATGGCTTTGATTTCATCCTTTTTGGTATCCCTCTTTCTGTTCCGCTTCAGAGTCCCAACCCATTGCTCACCTTCAGCGTCAAGACCCACGACCGCATATACTATATGGTTGCTCCTTCGCCAGAAGCCATGAGGATATGGATGGATGTCATCGTCACAGGCGCGGAAGGCTACACCCACTTCATGTTGTAATAAGAGGGGCACAGTAGGGCAGATTGCAATAACATAACAAATGAAGTTTAGCCATACGTAGTGAAAGCTGAAAAGCCAGTGAGTACCCTGCAATGTCCTCCTTATGATGTGCACCCAAAACCTCAGACTGAGAGGGGTTTGCAAATGCGCTGAAAAGGGGGGGAGGGGGGTGTTACCTGTTTTAGTTGATATTTATGGGAACGAAAGAGCTAAAGCCGTTGCGAGAATCGCAGTGCTCCAAAACGGATAATCAGGCAATTTTCATTACAGCATCTTCATTCAGTGACAGAGCATTGTCTTCGTAAGCTCATACTGAACAGTTTACAAATGTGTGTGTTGTCATCGGTATGCAAAAATTCTAGTACTGGAACAAAAAAGGTGTAATAAGCATATATTTTAATATGCAGCATTTGACATTTATAGATGATTAGGTGATTTTTTTAAAAAACTTTTAATCAAGTATTTTATAATAATACAAACAAAAAAAGCAACCCTAAGGTACACACAGTTCTTGCCTTAGTAGTTAAGTGTCACAACAGAGCCAAAGAGTTATAAGATTCCAGTATCACAATGTTTTCATATTGTTAGTTCTGCCTAACTTTCTGTAAGGGGACAGCGCCAAATTCCTTCACGACTTTTAATGTAATTAAATTGTTATGATATTCTGCGTGTTCAAGCACTCAGAGGCACCAGCTGTATGTTTAAAGTCTGCATCTATGGAGCTTGACAAAAAAAAAGGATAGCCTTATAAAGATGCAATTTTTTTCCCACAAGGATGTTAAATGGAACACACGTATTAACTTCCTCGTAAGGAAGGGGTTTTTTAATCTTCACTGTTGAATAGAATAAGCTGATTCTGGACCCTACAGCAATTTTCTTTTATATAGTAAGGTCCCAGTGTGGTTCTTATTTTACTCTGTGCCAAGTGAACCCTCTACTGAAGTCTCTCAAACATTGTCCGCCTTGAAGCCAGGACCACAATCTATCTAAATTCTTTGGAGCCAGGTTCTCAGTCCCAGAGAGTAGGTTTGTTGTTTTTGTTTAATGTGTATCCGCACATAATATTGCTGTCAAATAGAATAAAAAGGGAGAGGCAAGTTCTAAGAGTTTACACTAAGCACTGTATGAATAAAAACCCTGAAAATTTTAAGTAGCAGGGATTGAGGTTTCTAAAACAACAAAAACAGTGAGGGTGCAGTGGTCTCCCATTTTAAAATCGCTTCCAAGTCTTTGACTAATATTGCAAAAATGTAAATTATTTAATTGCACTGAACTTCATGAAAGTTTTATATTATGACTTTAAAGAGGTTCAGCTTCTGTAATCAAAACTTACGTGCTCTGTGGTTTGTGTACTAGAAGAAAGAACATTAGCCTTCTTTTTTTCTTGATGAAAAGTTAATGGCTTTTGATGGAACAAACTGAAAGCAGATAAAGTATGCTGGCAGAATATTTTTTTTATATTTTTTAAACCCTATATCTAATGAGAGGGTTGAATTTTTTCGGGTATACACAGGTGACATGGTTGCTCTAGCATGACAAACATCAGTTTTGACTTGACTCATGAAAGAAGGGACTGTTATCACGAGATAATTGTTATCATCTGTGCAGATCACAGCCTGTAATCTATGATTTAAAACACTATCAGAAATAAATTGGTTTTGTTTATACAATTATTATTTTTCCCTGATGTATCTTGATTTTACTCCTTAGTATGGTTATACAGGTTTTCTAATAATAATTTTTGTATCCTGCATGATGCAATGAAGGCATTTCAATAAACATTTTTAAAAATACACTTGTTTCAAATATTTTCTTGCTGCTTCATCTTGAGACATTTCTTCTTGTCTATTAAATAGTCATATACAGTTGTGCAAACAATAAAGTTTTTCATAGTAATGCTTAACTGAGCTATTCCCTGTGTTTCCCCATAAAAGAGCTATGGAAAATAATCCTTCAGATGGCAGTGAAATTAGGAGTGTAGTCTGTTTGCTGCATGTATATTACCTTTTTGATTTTTTGTATGAGTCTGTTTGAAAAATTTATCACCACACTTGGATATAGACAATTTTTTTTGTTTATCTGCAAACCAGAAATTGCTCAAGTTTGAGGATTTCTCAGTTTTCACGGTTTTTGACTTGGACATGACTTGAATTGCAGGAATTACTAGCTTACTGTGGAAGTCAGTGCAGTTTGATTTATTCCTTTTTTATTTCTTATGATTTATTCCATTTCTGTTTGCAGTCATCATTGCAAGTGTGATGGACTTTGTAGTGGTGAACATCAGGACACTGTAAGCAAAGCACTGGTGGTAGGCACCATCTTTTATGATCAGTCTTCAAGCTCTCCAAGCTTAACTCCCATGGGAGTCAAGCCCCCCTCTTACCCTGAAGGATCTTGGGCAATTGCAAACCGTGTAGTCTGCATTTTAAAAACCTCAGCTGCTGTGTCCCATGACCTACAGGTGCTGGCCTGGCTGGTTGGACTCGATCTTGGAGATCTTTTCCAACCTGAACGATTCAACAATTCGATGATTACTTTCTTCCTTTCTGCGTGTCTGCCACAGCCTGTATGTAAAAAGTTACAGTGAAGAAAGACCTTGTTTTGGCTAATGTGCCCAAACAGCTAAGGCTGAAGAGAGAAGGTGAGGAGCCTGCAGGCTGACAAACAGCCACACACCGATGCTGCTGGAGAGGTGACTGAGGGAGGTAAGCTGGCATTTCAAATGCCTTTTCTGGCTGTCTGTAAGGGGCAGATAACTAGTGCAATATTTTTTATACATATGTATATATATATATATTACAAAATGTATCCTAACAGATACAGAACCCTAACAGATCATACCTACATACCGAGAGGCAACCTGAGGTACAGGTGCATCCAGCCGTGCCTGGTACAGAGGCCCTCGAGGAGGGTGCCCTCTCCAGCACACACACACAATCACAGAATGGGTGAAGTTGGAGGGAACTACAGTGGATCCAACCTTCCTGCTGAAGCAGGGTCATCCCAGAGCACGTAGCACAGGACTGTGTCCAGACAGTTCTTGCATGTCTCCAGTCAGGGAGACGCCACAACCTCTGTGGACAACTCGTTCCAGTGGGTGGTCACCTGCACAGTAAAGTTCATCCTCGCGTTCAGGTGGAACTCCTGTGCATCACTGTCTGCCTGTTGCCTCTCATACTAATGCTTGGCATCACCACGAACAGCCTGGCTTCATCCTCCTAGCATCTCCTCTTCAGGTAGTTATGCACATTAATGAGGTCCCCTCTCGGTCTTCTCTCCTCGAGGCTGAACAGGCCCAGCTCCCTCGGCCTTTCCTTGTAATAGAGATGCTCCAGTCCATAAATCATTTGTTGCTGCCCTCCGCTAGACCTGCTCCAGGAGCTCCGCGTCTCTCTTGTCCTCAGGAGGCCAGAACTGGCCACAGCCCTGCAGATACCGCCTCCCCAGGGCTGAGCAGAGGGGCGGGATCGCCTCGCGCGACCTGCTGGCGATGCTCCTTAGCCTTCCTAGCCACAAGGGCACACCGCTGGCTCACGGAAACACGCACCTAAGGAAGCGCACACCGCTTTTTTCACTGACTAAACCTTGTTTCGCGCCTGCCGAGGAGGTCCCCGGCACTGACCGCGCTGGTCCCCGCCCGCCTCAGGCGCGGGGCAGGCGGGAGGCGGGGCGGCGCCTGCGCGGGGCGGCGGCC